>JAVSBS010029585.1:0-29918 GCA_033124195.1 Coracias cyanogaster
CTCTCATTGTATCTAGAGGGGAAATATAGCCGGATACGGTCGGCTTTCCCCCCCCCCCCCCTTCTTTCTAGGCTTGAAACAGATTACTCTTTGTTTTTAAAGTGAAACTTTACCGAAAAGTATTCTATCTTGTCATCTACCATTAAGTCGTTAATCATGTGTGCAGAGCACTTTACTAGCTATGAATTTTTGGGATTCTGAGTTCACAAGAACGCCATCACTGTAGCTTCCCAGATTGACAAACATTTTTCTCAATCCTTTGATCTTGTTTGGAGCAACTCATGAAAAGACTGAGTGGCTGCTTAAACAAACACAGTACAGAGAAGAGACAAAATTTTATGAACATTTGATTGTAAATCACCGGCAGCAGCCCACACGCTGATAAAAACAGATACCGCACTGTCAAAGGGAAACTGTACCTGTTATGAGTATGTCAGAACAGTTTCAAGAAAGCTCCAAGTGCACCTTGTGACAGAATTATAGCTGCCAAAGTACAGAGAGATTGACTGCAAAGCGAAGGGCACTGCGCAGAAACGCAACAGTAGAATTAAAAGAGTCAAAAATAGAAATTGTTTGGTGTCAGAAAATACATCATCAACACCATCTTTAGCAGAGGAGTCATCACTCAGGTTTTGACAGCACAGGCTGTAAATGGATTCTGTTTCCACAATAGTACGAATTATCTTCACGTTCTGAGCTAATTCAAAAGCACTGAAAAGCAGTGTTGAGACTGGCGCTGGAATTTTTAAGCCAAGTCTCATCATTTTAATCATGCAGCACTTTAATAGGACCATTACAAATAGCAGAACAATATCAGCTCCATTGCAGCCTTTGCATCACATGAACACAGTTTATGAGGAAAAATTCAAAGCCAGCTCATTTACAGGTTTATGTTTAAATACCTTTTCTAGGTAAAATTTACATAGAAGATCATATTTCTGGAGGTTTGAAACATAAGAGTCTGTAATCAATGAACATTTTACAAGTCTCTACTCACCTCAGAAACTATGGTTTTAAATTTTCAGGCAGAAAAATGCTCATTCTGAAATAATTACTCTACCATTGCTACATAATTCTGTTCATCTGCTTTTTAAAGGAGAGATTACTTCAAATTCCATCTAAAAATTAGAGAACGGGGCAGTGGAAAAAAAATCATTTCAATAAAAAAAGCTTTCTGCTTTGTTTTTGTTCTTTAAAAAAAAAAAATTCATCCCATTTCCTTTGTCAAAGAAAATTGAATTAAAATACAATATCACCTTGGAAAAAACAGATTAAAAATGACTGTATTTGAGGTGTTTGTTTTATTGAAGCTTCTGAAGATACTAATCAAAAGGTATGTAAGCAGTTATATGCCTTTAAGTAAATAAATTTTACCTGCACTGGATCAAGGCAGACCCTAAACCAAATACATAAAGTATTTATTACCTTTGTAGACATTTTAATCCAAGTTTCTTATCCCCTCTTCCTGGTTAGGTACTTATCTCTGGACTGAACCTAAACCTCAGTCCCAAAGAACTGTAACATTCAGAAACCAATTTACAACCAAATTTGTGTATGAGTTGCCAGAGACAACTTTGTTTTCCTTTCACTCAATTTTTATGAGAAACTAGTTTTTACTCTGTTTAGACTTGAATAGATACTGAAACTCCAAAGCTTTCTAAGTAGGTTGCTTCAAAGTCAGCTTCCTGCTGGAAGGGAGAGTAGTCCACAAAGGTATGGCCACAGGCTCAGAAAATTTACGTGAGGAAACCCCCTCCCCTCTACTTCCCCACCCGTTTGCCACCTTGGTTGCGGTGTTAAGCTGCAACATAGCAGGTGGGAATTTAATCCGCCTTCCCCACCAAAACCTGGGAGCTGCTTCAGCCCTTCTCCCACTCTGCACACCAATCCTTCCCAAAGCAACACCCCACTGGGGCCTCTTCGGGAAAGAGTTGGAATTCCTGAGCATTTGCCTTTGTTTAGAGTGGCAACAAACGATTAACTCTCTTGCTGCTAATGGAAATTAAGGGTAGTGGGCTAAACTTGCCACTTGCAACAAGGTTTAACACACCTGAGAACACCTTTACAGAAGAAAACATACCCATTTTAAAGGAGCAGTTGGCTTTGATGTAGCAGCCCTCTCTGCATTGAAGTCTTTGGAGAGGCAGAGGGGACCTTACCTCGTTTTTACAGGAGGCTGCCTGCAAAATTCAAGTCCTAGACGTCTACAGCACAGGTACAGAAAAATGCATGTTTATGTTCCAGGATACCATTCAGTAGATATCCTCACATTAGCTTTAAAAATGGCCCTTGGAAATTTGTAGCTGCATTGACTCCTTGAGAGACATCTTTGACATGTTTATATTGCCCTATAATCCCACCCTTAATTCAGGACAGATGAACTCTGGGGTTACAAACAAATACAAACACTCACAGCCCAAAAGATGAAGGCTTAATCTAGGCGAGGTTCATAGAATCACAGAATGGTTTGGGTTGGAAGGGACCTCAAAGATCATCTAGTTCCAGCCCCCTGCCATGGCAGGGTCATCTCCCGCCATATCAGGTCGCTCAAGGCCACATCCAACCTGGCCTTGAACACCTCCAGGGATGGAGTATCCACAACAACCCTGGGCAACCTGTGCCAGTGTCTCACTGCCCTCAGGGTAAAGAATTTCCTTCTAATTTCCAATCTAAATCTCCTCTCTTCCAGTTTGAACCCATTACCCCTCATCCTACTGCTACATGCCTTTGTGAAAAGTCCCTCCCCAGCCTTCTTAGAATCATAGAATCAATTAGGTTGGAAAAGACCTCTAGGATCATGTAGTCCAACCTTCGTCCAACATCTTCCCAAAGACATGTAGGCCGCCTTCAGATACTGGAAGGTTGCACACGCCTTTCACAATTCCCTTTTTTGGCTGCAAATTGTGGCCGTGTCAGGACACCCAAGCTTACATGCCTCATGTGAACTTGCAAACAAGATTTAATATCTCAGATGAAGATGTTGGCTGTTGAGCCTGGAGCTTATTCTCCTATTAACAGCTAAAACACATACAAGGGCAGAACAACATCCAACTGCTAGAAGAGCTGGTCTTACTTCAACTACCACATCGCTTGGGTGAACTCACTCCACTACACCAACCTGAGAAGCAAAACAAATAATAAAATTCCCAGGAGTTTGCAGATGCAAAAAGGTACGTTAGAGTTGAATGGCCAGTTTACACGCCAAGTTATGACAACTGCAGATAACTAAGGCAAGCGGTTAGTCAGCTGTGGATTTGCGTATGTAAATAGCAGGGTTAAATAGAAACACCTAAGTTTTGCCTATAAGAGTTTCTGCACGTGTACACATAGACAGTGCAGAAAATCGGGTCTTGGAATTGTCCTGGTAGAATAACACGTAAACTAAGAGCTCCGTGACACTGAGGGAGCCTGGGCAAAGGGCCAGAAGCTCCTGAGTTGTAATCTCATCTGTGCAACTGAATCACTGTGGTTTTAGGCAAGTAATTAAACTTTCCACTGCCTTGGTTTTCTCCTCATGTTAGATACAGCCCAGTATTTTCCCCTTCAGGTATAAGAAGGGTAAATAAAGCAGATGTATAAGAGCTAATACTTTACTGCCTGACCTTTGCATTTTAAGGCACCAAGAACAGCAATTTTATCACATTATTCAATTGCAGATTTCTTCTCTCATCCCACAGATATACAATGACAATTGCAGAGGATATATGAAACCTTCAGAATAGGCACTGTGCAAAAACAACTGAAATCAGTGATTGCAGTGACTTCAGATCACGCTTCGTACTGAAAATTAACGTCTCAGGGCACAGTTTTCCTGTTACATCAGTTTGATACAATAGAGAAATTGCTGTCTCCTGTAGCAGTACGTATTTTATGAGCATCTAGTAACAACCAAGAAATGGGTTGTAATCTTCTACATATGCAGCGAGCTGAATTACTTCATCATTTTACATCATTTTTCCTAAAACATGAACAAATGAATCAAAGCAACAGCTATAAATGCTTTTATGATTACGCTCCATAACTGACCTTAAAAACAAGCTGTAAAGCAACCATAAACAGAAGCCTAGGTTCAGAGAGGGGAAGTCTTCTCTGAGACATGATGTGCTTGCTTTGGCCCTTGCAAAACCGAGTCCAATAGTTAAATGCTTTACAAATGCCAGTTGAAAGCAATCAGCATAAAAGGGAACAACAGAACCTTCTACAGCAGGTAAAACAGCTCAATTCGTAACCTCTTCTACAGTGACTTATACACAATTATTCATATGTAATTTACAGCTCTTAATATGACCCTCACCACCTCTTGTCCTGTGATGTATTATGCTCTGCAAACTGGACAGACGTCACAGAGTCCAACCTCTTCAAGGAAACTCCTACCTGAAAGATGGGATGAGATGTCCACAGCTGAAAGCCCACAGGAGGTGAGAACTCATGAAAGTTAGCGTAGGTCCTTTCCTTGTTACCAAACTGTAAACCCCAATGCCTCCTGTGAACTGACATGGAACCTCTGTCCTTCAATCTAATCCAAATAAAAATCTCCTCCACTCAGAAAGTGAGAAATACCTTGTGAACGACCACCATAAACCAAAGAGAAACGCGCCTATTTAAAGTTTATTGTGTCCATTATTTCCATAGAGCAGGAGGGTTCCCAGCAAATACCTGTAAGAGTGCCAGCCCTTTTGTGTTGCCTGCAATTAGCTTATCTCCAATTACATAAACAGGTACATGATGACAGTCTTTGGCAATAGAGGTATTATGGGGAAAATAGGGGTTGCTTTACTTTGAGTGTAGGTCTTAGTAGAAAACAGATTAAAGCTTATGTGGATATACAAAATAATAGGCTAATTCTATTGTCTGCCTCTCCTAAATTATTTTATTAGATGGAACATATTAATTATAATGAAAGAGAACCCCTGACTCTGTTGGCTTCTAATGAAAATTCCTTTGTACGATCGCGGCAGGATTTCCCACCATTTTCTCTTTCTGATGAAATTAACTCCCTATGGCTGGTCAACAGGATAAGCTCATTTTAGCCAATCAGCTTGGGAGCTGCCATTTACCTCACAAAGGGAGAAAAAGGTAACTGCTGTCATAGCAACGAGTGGCTTTGCTCTGATCATCTTTGGATCCTTTAGCATAATGAAAGACACCGGCTTGCTTTTTAGATGATTAATCTTTTCCCCTGTGAACCTACTTGAATACATTAGCAAAACAAGTATGAAAATTTTGTTTATCCCAAGACAATCATTAGAAAATTACCTGCAAGAGTAATTCTCATTAGGGCAGAGTTTGTGAATAGCAGACCATATGGTGAATGAAAGCAGCAAGAAACAATAAAAATCTCAAAGCTGCAACAGGTTGCAAAGTTTATCAGGTTGCAAACTCAAAGTGTAAATCAGTTAAGCATCAAAAGTTGCAAAAATGTGTTTTCTTACTAAAATTTGAGACAGCTTACAACAAGAAGGCTCCATGGATTATACAACCAGACTTGAGAATCCTTTCCTTGTGAATTCCTTGCAGTTGTGCTAATTCCAGGGGGGCCTGATCCCAACAACATCCTGTGACCCTGGAGAATCTTACTAACTTCAATGGTGCTGAGCTGAAATACAGGACTAGATTCCTCTCTTACACTGGATTTAGATATTCTTGCTTTGATACTTAAATGGCATTATAAAAGTGAAGTGATAGGTGATGATGTACAACAACTGAGAGCCAACTCCAGAAGAAAATGTAAGAGAAATGTAAGATTTCATAATACATTATCTGACTTCTTTTGTATTCAGAAACTTCTTATTTTAGCTATGTAAATGATGAGTAGTTAATATTACACTGGGGCAAGGTGAAAAAAGTGAAATCATTTGCAATATTGGAATAGTTTAATTATCTTATACCCACGAGAAGTCCCAGTAGAACAGATTTGGAATTCATACTAAGTAAAGCTAATATGACTCCTCCAGTTTCAACAAATCATTAGAAAAAAAAATAGAAAAAAAAAAAGAAAAGAGAGGAGGAAGAGATAAAAATGTCGATGAGGTACTATCAGCTTGGTTTTGAGAGCAAAAACTAGTGTGATTCTGTGGAGCTTGCCACAGTGCACTGGAGCAGGGCTGCTCGGACCAAAGGATATCACTCTAAATGCTTCTGTGTAAGCACATAGACATCTCACCTTCGAGAGAATCTGTCTTCCAAACTGGATTCTATTTGGATATCTCTCTAGTCAGAAGTCTAATAAATCCAGCAGTCTTCCTCTTTTTTTTATTTTTTTAGAAACATAGACTTTCCTGTTAACAGCAGTCAATCAGTAACATCCTCTGTTACCACACACTCTTTTCCACGGAGGACTGAAATATGTTGATTCTAACTCTTCTTAAAGTACCTGTAGTGTTATAACATTCTGGGATAGAAGAGTACCAAGTCTGATTGCAGGTAAGCCAGTCCCATCTTTTAACCTCGCTACCGTCACGCGTTGTCCTTCAGGCTCAGAGTCACATGATAGTGACAGAATTCTAAGAGGTCATTTCCCTGGGCAGCACTTTAATTCAATGAAAACAGATTTCACATTGATGTTTCAAAACTGGTTGTATCGAGCACAGTCAAGTTCTACTGGCATTATTAATGGTTTGTTAGCTAGAAGAGTTTTGGACTATGACATTGGGCTTGGGATTTATCTGTTTGTTTTTGCCTTGGCTGGTGAAGACTTGCTTATTCAGGTGTGTCTCCTCCCTCCAGTGGACTTCCAGGAGCTATCAGAGATGCTAACTAGGTAAGAAAGCACATACAAGTGGTTCTCTAGAAAGGTTCACCCAGTTGGAAGATGATGGGGGTTCTAACTTAATTCCTGGCTTCAAAGGCTGGATTTGCACTTCCAGGATCAAGTGTGCATTCACTGTCATAATCAGAAACCCCTAATTTTCTCCCTGCCATAGCACAGGAATTTCTGCAACGTTTTTGTTACCTGAACAGGAACACTTCCCTGTGGCTACAGATATATCAGCAAGTTCCTCCTGGAGAAAATTAAATGGATCTGACTTTAAGAGTCTGTGATGACAAAATGCAATCTAAACTTGAATTCCCTGCCCAGAATTGCGTATTTTACCCTTGGGTGAATCCAAACCAAGTCCATCATTTTTTCAAATGCTTACTTCTCAACAGAAAGCTGTCACTTACAAATTAAGCCTTCTTGGATTTCCCAGGTTCTAGTTGTCTTCCTTCTATTTATCTGTAGCCTCAAATAGAAGCCAGATGAGGGGCGCAAAGAGGGACAAGGCTGGCGTTTCCCAGTGTGGGTAAATCTAGGAAAAAAAAAAAGAAACTACATAGCTGTTTACAGCATTGCTCATCACAGACCTAGATTTTGGATTTAAGAAAGTCTTACAAAGCACATTCATTTTCACAGAATCATTTAGGGTTGGAGAAGATCAACCTCACCTTCAAAGACCTCCCTTTATCTCTCTTCAGGCTATTCCATGGAAGTATCCACAGATTATTTGGAAAAATAACAGCATACAAATGTTGTGGAGGAAAAACAGAAGAAACCTTCTCTATTTTTCCAGATTTTTGAGGGTACTTGTTTCTGCTGAAATTTGAACTATACTTTGTGACTACCTTTTTCTACAGACGACCTCAAATCCTTGATCATTTTCATATGAAGTTCTAGTGGGAATCTCTGGGGAATCTCTCTCCAAACAGCCTCCAAGACCTGGGTGGCAAGTGGGCCTGATCAACTGCTGGGTACGGCAAGATCAAAATAAGTATGATTAGCATATTCCAAAATCCATTTTATTAAGCCAAGCCTCAAGTATTTAGCATGTAAATTTTTTCAGGGCCCTTGATGGAACATTACCATCAGCACCAACCCTGAAAGCAAAGCAATAACAGATGCAATAGCATCTCCAGGGTGACTTCAAATTTTCATCCATATGAAATAATTTATCCTCACTTTGTGTGTGTGCTCTATTATCTTTCGTATACTATGTACAGTTACCGGGTAAAACAACTGTAAGCTTTAGCTCCCCAGTATTATTAACAGTACAGGAATGCACAGATTAAAAAGCATGCATCCTTTAAAATGTTTATTCATGGTAATTTCTTACATTCATATTGTGTTCATTTAGCACTGACAAGGAAATTCAGTGGGTTTGATGAAGAGCTTTTTCTATATCCTGTTCTATCTACCTCATACCAATCAGGAGAGGTGAAAAATGTTCTCTAACAATTAGAACTCCTTAGATCCATGTTGTGCATTAAATGGTAACTATGTAATTAAAAGGAACAAATTTAAAATCTGACAACAATTGGTGCATCTCCAGCATTTAAAATGATTCAATTATTAATAATTCATGCTCAAAACCCCATATGTGGGCAATGAAGCAGAAGGAGAGATGAAAACGAAGTTTGATCCATGACTAACCTTACATCTGTACAGAGCCTGACTAAACAGAGTTACGGCATTATGTTTTCTCCAACATTTACCCAAATACAGTAGGAAATTGTCACACCGTAATATGTATTTGCAGTGATGCTCAACAGTTACTTAATAGCATGGGGGTGGGGGAAAGCCATGCTAACGTACAAGAATCCAGATACGCACACAGTTCCATACCAAGTCCAGTTAAATTCAGTTACTGAGTGGGCTAGATCCTTGGAAGATTTTAATTACACGTGAGGTAAAGACAAATCCGCTGTAAAAATTTCAGAGGATCCCGTCCAGCCTGTATTATTTCAGTGCTGCTTTGAACCAAAATCAGGTAGTTTGTCTCCAGTACTCTATGGTCAGAGTTTTAATGAGAAGCAGTCATACTTCTGAGATGCTGGGCTACATTTAAAATAGGAATTAGAAGATAATTCATGTTGTCTCTTAGCTCACCTATCCCATCCAGCAATGTATTCTGAGTGTTACTAGATCTGCTCCCATTAATTTAGTCCAAACGAGAAATTGACACAAATAACTCAATCTTTCTAGCAATTCAGCCCAAAATTCAAACCTCAATAAGTGAGATTTCATCTGTTAACCTGTAAAAAACTTAATTCTAGGTATAGGTTTTCACTTTTTTTTTTTTTTTTAAATAAAAGCTTTTTAGCTTTCTTGGCAAACGTAACATTCAGAGAAGTTGCATATGAAAACGATGGTAGTGACATGTCTGGATTAGCTGCAAAGCCATTTTTCAAGCCCAAGCCAATGAAGCTGCACGTGTCATCCTAAAGTTCTCCTGACACAAGAAGCTCTAAGAGAAGATGGAGGGATGCAAAAAGAATAGAGCTGCTAACACCTTGCATTAATAATAATAATTTCTAACGCTACCATATTGTTGGATGCAACTGTAAGAAGAACAAACCTGGTCCGGGACACCTCCCAGGATAGAAATACACACAAATATTGTCAAAAATACAACACCCTAAGAGGCATATGCAATGCTATCTGTTTCATTAAAGGCCACAGCTATTTAAGAAATAGCCCAAAATATATCAATGAAGGGCAAGGCTAGAACATACAGTAAAACATGTACTTTATTTACATGCATTAAAAGATCACAAAGTTTTATAAACATGCTCAAAATTTAAAAAAAAAAAGTGTCATAAATAGATTTGTTTACTCCTGCGACCCTTTTGACGTCCTGGTTCTAATCATCGTTCCATATGTGGGGGGGATGAGAGAAGAGACATGTTTATTCTGTGGCTGATTTATTACAAAATCAAGACCATTCAAATTCAAATTCCACCCCTCCTTAAACACATTGTTGCTGTTCTCTCTTTCGCACAATTTACCACCACATGTAAAGGTCAAGTCCACTGGTAAAGTAATTCATATGGTTATCCAAATCCTATCCAAGCTATAAATTAACGTGACATAAACTGCCTACAGCATTTCTTCTATTTCTAATGTTATACACAGGCGAGTCTAACCTGGCGCGCTGATAATTAAAGTAAAAACTGCGTACAACTCCCCCAAGAACACACACACCGAACAGGAAGTCAATTAGTTCCAAGATGGGACCTGCTGAGGGAGACACAGCAATGATCTGTAGCAACCGCCAAATTTGGGCTTTTGGTGGAAAAAAAATAAGTACGCTTTACCTCCCCGTTGCCACCTGTATCACAATCGCAGAGAGAAGTGCCAAAAGGAGGAAAAAAAAGGCACAAAATTTCATCAGAATCCCGATGTTCCTGATTTTACACAAAGCAACCAGAAGAGCTGCAGGCTGCTCTCCTAATGCTCCGAAAATTAAGACTTACAGAAATCACATGTGAACATATTGTTTTCCAGAACTTGCTGTTTTCTTAAATCTCAAGCCCATTGTAGAATGTGATGCATGCTCTGCAAACAGGCTTTAGATTTTGTAGCTAGAACGAGCTTATTTATTTTGAAGTCACAGGCTGGCCATCCATGTTGCCCTCAAGAATAGTCAAAGGAGATTAAACCATGGTTTTTTTTCATTTCTGACACAGCTAACAGTTTGATTGGTAAACTTAATACCGTAGATAAACTGGAACAACTCACCCTGCAGATTTCACTGGAAATGAGCTAATATAGACCTGCTGAAGATTCAACCCACAAGGAGGTAGTCTCCTTGGAAACTGTTCCTGATGGTCTGAAATACAACAGAAACAGGCTCTGAGAAAAACTTTGCTTTGTAGAGGTGCTGGGAAAGGTGGTGGAAGAACAAGATTTTGCCCCAGAAATTAACTGTCTGAAGAGGGAACGCTCAAGTACGTTATGTAGCATAAGTAGTTTAGGGAGCTCAGTCTAGACCTGGAAAGGAGAATCTATATTGAAGAAGACAAGAAAAGCTTCAGCGACTAAAATATATCATCCACCCCTAAATTACTATTTCCTTCACTGAGACTCTGTGGCTGAATTAACGTCTTCAGTGCAGTTTAACCCAGGAGAAAGTAGTTTAACCCAGGGTGGCTCAAAGTCTGCTCTCAACCTGGACATTCACAACACCTGCTAGCTAATATTCGCCTGCTCTCACATGCTTTTAGAAACATCTTTCATTTTTGATTAGCATTACAAACAGCTACTTTCTGCTGTCCTCTCTCTCCTCCCAAGTCTTTCATAAAACCTGTCGACTGATTTATTCAAGCACTTCTCTTTTAACTTGCTGTCACTAGACAGGTGCACGCTTGGAACAACTCATGAAGCTGAGCCCATTTAACAGCTCTGATAGGGGCCCATCCTTGCAAGAGATTGAGCTGCACAGAAGTCAGCGCCCTAAATACAGCAATGATTTAGGGCTCTCTCCATCTTGTAGGCAGTGCTCAGTGTCTTGAGCATCAGTTTCTTCCTTGTTAAGAAGATTGTAAAAGGACCGTCCCATCTAACTATTTAATGTTATTTTAATAGACTACATTACGTTAACTTGACACAGTCGTGGCTGGCTGAGTCAGAGGCTCCATTTGCTCCCGAGAATTCAATCACAAAAGTAGGCAAAAGTCAATGCCTATAACACAGGCAGATAAGAGAGTTTGGACAATGTCAGTGTCCAGGCCTGGATGACCTCGTTAGCATATACCAAACGCACTTGACCACCCCTGCACTCCAAATTTTTATTTTCTTCACATTTTGTTGTCAGCAACTGGAGATGAAGAAAGAGGGAAAAAAACCAAAGAGCAAATTCAGAGGGAGATTTTTTTTTTTTAAGTCACCAAGAGAGTAAAGCAAATCCTACAGAGGTAATTCACGCAAAGGAAGAAGGTTGCAGAATCCTTCTCTGGCTGCCATTCTACACTTCTGCATCACAGACTGACCTTTCACAGGAGTTTAATTTTGACTCTCTGAAGTAGCATGTAGGAAAACAGCCGCAGATTACCCAGCCACATACAAACTGCATTATGTAGATGCTGAAGCAGAAGCTAACAGAGACATTTCTCCACAGAGATCTCTCCAGCTGCAGGTGAATCATAGAAGATCTCAGATACATCTACAAACACTTCCTCTTCTGTGCAAAAACTAAGCAAAGAAAAAAACACCTTAGTAGAACGTGAATAGAAAGTTTAAGGAGTTTCAGTTCATCTCCAGGGTACCTTACACTAGTTCTCCAACAAAAAAATTATCCAGATCTCTGCATCTGACCTCTGGAGTAATGCTTTTTGGGAGACACCAGAAGTATTGATGAGAAAGAAATGAAGTGCAGTTGCAGTAGTTTCTAAGACAGAAGGTGATGCTATGAGCTCTACAACACTCCTCTCCAATTCTAGCTGGGACCATACAGCTGAAAGCAAGACAGCTACAGCCGAACAACTTGGCTGAAACATCCTAGCTCAATTAAAAATCTTTATGTAGTGAAACATTTACTATAATTTTCAGGAGAAGTTACAAGACCACACCCAAACACGCACACATGCGCACACACAGTGTGTTGCACACGGCATAAGCAACTTCATAGGTAAAATTAACCATCAGCTCCTGTAATTTAAATTCCTTTGGTTTCAAACAGTACGAGTGTCTGCATGAAAGCTGAAATCCTAAAGTATTAGGAAACTTCAATAAAGCTTCCGAGTATAATTTTTTAAACATTAAATCCGATCAGATTAAAACAAAACAAAGGATTCAAGTTACTGGAGTGGGAAAAAATTCAAACCAGCAATAAGTTCAAATATATTCTCTTTCATTCATCTGGGATCACAACTACCTTTTCACTTTCTTGTTTCTTGACTGATGAGAAAATAGGTCCTTAGCAAACATCTGCTCATCCAGCCAGACTCCTGTTAAGCATCTAATACCCTTGCTAACATGTTTAAATATCTTGTTTTCAAGCAATCTCCTGATTTACACCTCAGAGAAGTATTAGATACTTCACTCGCGGACCTGATTCAGTGGTGTATCCTCATACCTCAGATGAGGATACTTTTTTCGGAAGAAAACCGTGTGCAACCAATTCTCCCGCTTGGTATGAGCCACGAAGCCAACAGCAAAGGATTGTGAGTTAGGACTGACTGACAGAGACACCTCCTTGGGGAGGACCTTGGGGTAGTTTTGTAGCTAGGGGTGTTTGTGGTTTAGCCATGGTTATACCTGTTAGCCGGCCAGAGAAGAGGCAGCTCTGCGCTTATATCCATCTGCTTTTCAGGGCTTCAGGTTCAGAAGGTGCCATCAAGCTTTGGCCAGAAGCAGATTGTACTGGCATGCTTGCCACAGTCAGATTTGGGAAACAACTGCATACCCAGAAAAGGTAGTTTTTCCAGGCACCCTAAGGAGCACCACTTTTGAATGGAGTGGACCACAAGGTTTAATATTTTTGGTTGCTTGCTTCAGGGCTGAAAGGAGCCTCCCAACCCTGTCATTTCATTTATGGGTAATGACACCCAGTATTTAGGACCAGGTGTTTTTAAACATATCGTATGCTGAAGAGATGAAGGCTATTAATTTAATGAGCCTCATAGCTCAAATAAATCCTGTAAGGACAAGCATGATGAAAATAAACTTTTTCCGAGTGACCATCAGTTCCATGCCATGGCAGGTTAGCCATATCAGAGGCAGAAACAACTGGGAATAACAACTATGTGGTCTGGCTGGAAAATAATCCACGGCAGACTGTGACACGTGGAGATTTCATTTAATCATTCTGAAGATTAAGTAGGGACCGTGGCAGAGCAGACTCCAACCATGGCCCACAGGGACGTGCCAGGGCAGCCTGGTTCAGAGCAGACCTTTGCCTTCCTTCGGGGAGGATTTTCTGCCCTGGTCCTGAGGAAGCTTTCTCACAGCAAACCCGGAGGTTTCCTGCTGCCCCGGTGCAGAGCAGGGAGATTGGGGCTGCTTATACCTCAGGACCACCCCTCAAGCAGCTCCCAGGGCTGCTCTTTCCTGCCAGGCCTGGCTCCACAGGTGCCTTCCTAACTCTTCTTCCTCACAGCGTTGTCACAAAACTGGATTTACATCAGCTTGCCACTCAAACAACAAAGCTGCAGGAAAGAGGGGCTCTTGTTCAGTCATTTCCTCAGAGCAGGGTTTCCCCCCTTCCTAGACTTGATTGACATTGGATCTGTTTCAGACCATAAAGAACAGTGAAACCTGTGAGCCCCAAGCCTCAGGGCCCAATTTATAAGCAGAAAGAGAGTTCTGTGATCTTTTCCCACGTATTTGTTGTTACGGTCAAAATTGGCCTCTTATTCTCAATCTGGAGACACTTTTATTGTTCACCTTTTCTTGTATGTCCTTAGGCAGATGGAATCGCAGCAGAGGCAAGCCACCAAGCCCAGGACTCAGCACAAAGCATCCCTCCTACTGGAAGCTTTCAGTTCTCTGGATTCCCACAGGAAGGACAGATAACTGCTTCTTCACTGGTATAAAATAGGTCTAGTCCCAAGAGCTGAAGAGCTAGATCAGCTTTCTAGCTATACAACCCATAATAAACTTTTTCCAAAAAAAAAAAACTTGAAAGACGTAGCCCACAGGTAGATAATAAGTCTTGTAGAAAAAGTCAAATTCAACAGCTCCTACCTATTATAGTGTTTTCTTTAATTTTAGATGGGTTTCAGATTGGACAAGGCACACGGTAAAGTCATCCTTGCTCCTTGGTAAGCTATTCCCTTTGGTTAATTACCTTTAGTGCTGCTGAACTTGGGGAGATTTTGTGTTCTCTGACTACCATTTCCAGAAGCTGGATCTCACTCTGGCCAGCTACTAAGCAAGACACTTTTTCCAGGTATAATACATAGATGGACAGCTACCACAGTCACAATTGACTAACAGTAACTCAGCTGAAACACAATGACACAGACAAGTCCTTTTCACTTTGCACTGAAAAGGATTAGGATGCTCAAATACACAGCTACAGCTCTGATCAGGGGTACTCGCTGCTTAAACTGTGATGGCACACAGCTTTTTCTCAGCTGAATATTTACTATGCCCAAATTCTCCCTTTGAAGGTACTTGTGTGATTAATTTGCTTTTAATCCAACTGTTAAACAAATTAAAAGTTACTATGAAGTATGGCAGAACAGAGTTTATTCCATTTCAACCGTTCTGAAAACAAATATCACAAGGCTAAAGATGTAGGAGTAAGTTTCCTTGACTACGTAGAGTTCTTTTAACCTTAGCGTGATCATGTCAGATCAAAAAAAGAATTAATTACTTTCACAATAAGAGTATTTCTTGTTTGCAAGACAAATCTTTGCTTAGAACTGTGGGAGATTTTGAAACCAGAGTTCTATTGAAGGGAAAAATCAAAACAAACATCATCTTTAGAAAGGGGGCAGGAAAGAGTAAATTGAGAAAAACAACAGGCAGACAGAAGTAACCCCTCTGTGGGTTTTCCCCACCCCTAAGAGCTAGTTCTGTTCTCAAGGAGACCTTTAGGGGTGGCAACGTTGCCTCCATCGAAACAAATGGAAAAATGCCAGTCTCCACCAGCTGGGGTGGGACTTGATCCTGAGAGACTTCTTTAGCCTCAGCTAAATGAGAAGTACAGTCTAGATCCTACTCAGCCAATAGCACTTTTGCCTTCAGTTCCTCCACACCTCGGAGCAGATTCCTGCTTTAAACTCTTTTATTGCTATTTTCCCTGCTGTGGCCTCCCGAGAATTTTTTGCTTTAAGACCATGAAGAACACAAATACATTCAAAAAAAATTTTTTTTAAAGAAACCAAGTCATCTTTTAAAAAATAAAAATAAAATAAATACTTCCTCTTGCTAAAGAACACAGCCCTGCTCTGCCAGGCAAAGGAGAGCACCAACCTGCCTTTACTAATTTGTCCAAGGTGCTTGGAGATCCTCCGATGGCTTTTTACAAGACACCAAGCGTTATTGCTGCATTGTTTTGCTCTGCTTCACTAACCAGATTTTATGACAATATTCTCAGAGAGCTCCTGCAGAGTGCAAAACAGTAACTTTAACTGAGCCGTCTGAGAGCCTGACATTAACCTTTCCAAACAGGCTTTGCTTTATGCTCAGGGCAGGGGTTTATTAATTGGTTGGATGAATCAGCCAGCACACCGAGGTATTATGAATACAATCCCTTACCTCTTTACTTTCAGTCCGGACACCTAAGTGCCTGAACTTCTATGCTTTTACCTCCAGCAGCTTAAAAGGGGACTAGTGCCTGCATTGCTGAGCTTGTTTTTCTCCCTGAAGACTGCAAGCTGCATCATGCCAGAACATGGAGCTCCTCTTAGATATCACAACTTTCAGACAGCTAAGTTCCTAAAGCAAACACCACCAAAGAACATGACGGCCCACACGCCTTTAGGGCACTTACATTACAGACATCAGTACACGTCAGAAAGGTTTAAGATGGGATAAAATAAACAGGTATGGAGTTATTCTCCTTAATTATCCTATGGATTTTCCCCTTTTCCATCCCCTGTGGCTTTTTTTTTTTTTTTAAACATAAAACCAGAAAAACATGTACTATCGGTAAGTCTGGGATCACAGGAAGAGTCAGTGCCGGTGGACAAAATCATCACAGCAAACCTCACATCAGAGCCAACTGGGGGTTTCATAAAGACCACCCACCAAAAACATCTGTAGACCTCACCAGGATAAACTAGACCAGTCCCTGGCTTCCTGGAAAGTCCATGAGAAGAAGTAGGCTCTGAAACCAACTTAGGTAGACTATCTTGTACAGAGGTTACTATCATCTCCTTATGCAGCCACAGTCCAGCCATCCCTGAATGGCACAGACTCCAGTACCATCTCCACAGCAGGCCCTGTGGAGCCTGAATACTACACGTGATGATTCTGAAAGGATCAGCCAGGTCTCCCAGCACACAGGCAAAAATGATCAAGGGTATTCCTGCTCCCAGACAATGGGAACATCTAATTTCAAAAAACCTCACTGTTCTGCACAGTAAGTACCAGGATCACCTTTATCTTTGTGATATTCTCAGAAAGACATCCATGGTTGTTGTACACAGGCAATATTTTGTCACCTCCACATTTTTCCCCCCAGTTCCATTCCATTATTTCATTTAAATGCCTAGTGCAATATATAGGATAAGGAAAACGTAATGACAGTTTAAAACTACTGTATATATTCCTTGCTAAATAAACCTCACAAAGCCATGATTGCAAATGCTGGCTGCACAAAGAAGGTGGATAGGTGCACGTGAAACCTTAAAACCTATTCAAAACAATTCAGTGTAATGTTTGGATCATTCATTCTGCCTAGAGCCTTTAATCATTGTACAACTTTCTCTTTATTATTGATTAATGTGTGCCAGGTATGTGCAAAGTAAATATCCTGCAGGACTTGGATATTTGGTATTGGATACAATAATAATAATAAAAAACCACCCAAAATAAAACCACAGGTGTGAATTGTTCCACTGCTCAATTCAAGTTCCCGGAAATATTAATGAGAGATAACGATTTCACAATTGGGAATTGTTTTTTGATGTGTCTCACAGTGACTTTGCCTGATGGCAGTACACTCAGAGAATCAATGTACGTAGAAAAGAATAACAGAGGGGGGAAAAAAAGCTAATATAGCCTTTTAACTACTAAATAGAATCGTGGTGAATTACACATCTGTATTGTTCTTGTATATGCATCAATATATGCAACACACTCTCAAAATATGTAAGATACGCTGACATTGCTTCAGTCAAAGCTACTGGGTGCAGCAAAGAGCATGGAAGAAGAACCAACCAACCAAGGGTTTGTCATGGTAGACAAAAAAAAAAAAAAATCAAAGACTTTGTATATCAGATTTCTTCCCTCTGACAGCAGACCATGCCTTCCCAATATATGATAAATTAAACAGTTCAAGAGCGCTTGGAGTTACTGGTTGGATTTGCCTTATCAAGGCGGCCTTAAATACTCTCTCAAGCAATAATAATCTGTCTTTTCAATAAACAAAGAAGTTCTTTGAACCTGGGAGTCGCTTACTTTCTAGTTAATTGATATCAATGTACAGCCAGTTTGTTTCAAGGATCTGGATTGTTTTGCCATAAAGGGATTTCTCAAAGGAAAGTTCTCCAAAAACTATTAATGGAAAGATTTATTCCATAATGGTCTACTACCTATTGAGAATTAAATAGGAAGCTTCTATATTTAAGGATCTGCATCAGATGGATCTTGTGAGCACTCAGCACTCCTGATGGAGATTCTGCATTTTCAGAATGGCACCTCTGCCCCTATTTTATATCGGTGCCTACCTCTTTGTCATGCAACTATACCAAAACCATCAATAAAACCCAAAAGGCTCCTGCACTGTACTTCAACAGCATCAAAGTTCCATCCCAGATATCTACGCCTAAGCTCTCACTAGCACAACTGAAATACTTATGGTAGCTTTTATCTTTTTTGCTGCATCACAATATCCGATGGCACCTGAACAGTTCTTCTCGGGAAGAGAAGAGGTCTTAACTTGTAAAACAGACACAGCTTGTCCATCTGCCCTTGTAGTGGTCAAAGAAATAACGCCACGACTTTCTTTGGGAAAGGAAAACTTGGAGAGCAGTAAACATGAGGCACGTGACTAAAGGCAGAGGGTTATACTAGAGGCTTCCACTTAAATGAATCGTGCAAGAGAGCACCAGGTTCAAGAACAAGATAAAGAAATGCTGCCTAACCTAAAAAGGTTTTCTCCTTGATTTCATCATCACCGATATTTCAGACTGCTGGTCAATTTTCTGCATTTGAAAACAAAGCAAGATTTTAATAAATATTGACGTCTGGTTCTACAATTATTTACATAGAGTCTTCTTTGAAATTTAAGTGGAGTTTCCTAAAACGAATACAGGTGTGAGGAGCCCAGGCACTTCAGGATTAGCTGTTCCTCAGAAACCTTAGCAATGATATGAAATCTGAACCCCCTCTTGAACTTTTTTACTAATTCAGTAATTACTGCTGTGTCTGAAATTGGCCTCTTTCCTGTAATTACTCAGCATGTATTTTCAATCAAAGAGGTTAACACCTGAATTTAGATTCCAATTAACACCCAAGGTGGACTTTTTGTTAAAAGCTTGATAAATCAGGGACTTTTCCCAACCTGTTTCATTAGCCCACGTTGGCAAACACACAGTGCCTGCTCTGGACATCTGAAGAGCTGCAGCAGAGCACGGTCAAACCATGAGCAATTCATGTGATTTGTGGAATATCAGGATTACACGTGTCACCAGGGGTCAAGCAGCTTGCCTATGAGCACATGGGCACATCTTTTGCTTTTTCCCTGTCTCCAGGCTTTTCACTGGTGCAACTTAGCATGCGCAGAGATGGCACCCCAAGTTTCAGCAGAGAAAAATGTGTATAGAATAATTTTTTTTTTTTTTCCCCGCATGCTTGCATCACTGGAAACTACATTTCTTTAAAGCCTGGCTTCAAACTTACATGAAGGTGTGCAATCCTCCTTAAAAAAAAAATCAGATAGGAGGTCCATGGTTTTAACCACCTGTTTTAAAAGGAGTGTCCCAATAGAGATGGACAGGGGCAGGGACAAAGGGCAAGTGAAGCGAACAAGGTTATGTTAGACATGTGATATTAAAAAAAACTGAACAAATTATTAGCTCTTAGGATAAAAGAGTGTAATAATATACAGAGGATTGCTCTATTCCAACTGTCATTCTGAGTGAAACCCTATGACCCCAGTTCTTTCCCTAAAGCATCTCCGTGATGAATTCTAGACAGTTAATCTTGAAACATTTAAGGAAGCAAAGCTAGCAGGCGTTTTGCTTGAGGAAGGACTGAATTAACAACTAAAGGTGGTCAAATTGCCCCTATGTTCTCTGCAGAATGGTATTGTTGCAGGAGCCTGATTGCAAAGACACGTCATTGTGCTGTATGAGGCTTTTTTACGGTAGGAAAAAAAAAAAAATTCATGTTGCTTGTAAAGCTGCCACCTTTGGCTCAGGAAATCTTTGAGTCCAAAACTGCTAAAGCTGAAAGAATTCTGGAACAGCATTGCCATATGCTTGCACTGTTCTGACACACCTCAAGCACCTTCCATTGACCACTATTGGGCACGGAACACACGTCTCAACGGACCTTTGCTCTAACCTGTTATGGCCGTTTTTATGCCCTCGTATGTCCTCTGTTGGGTTTTTATTATTTTCCTTTAAAAGTATGTTAGTTTCCATGGAAACGATTATGCCACTGACATGTCTGAGTTTAGTGATGTCCTCGGGAAACATTTACCGCCGGTTCACAAAGGGCAAAATGTCTTTATGAAAACAGATGTTTAAGCAAAGGTACCGTTAAGGCAACAAAAATAAGCTCAGAGGTTTTCCAAAGTGATAGGTAATGACTGCATTTTCCTCAGAGTCCCTTATTTCAAGCTCCACATCAAAATGTTTCCCTTCCGGAAATTTGGCCCCAGCTGTGAGTGCTGAGCCTTTGAAAATAGGATGCAGAACACACTGAAGTGTAGAACCTGCTATGGGAAAATGTTGCCATACACAATAAGCTCTTGGTCACAACTGAGTTTCTCTACACAGACTGTTCTAGAGGTCTTGGTTTAAATGCAATTCTCTTACAATCCAGTGCTACCACAATTACTATAAAACAGGAGCCAGTGGAGGGGCGGGGGGGATGTTAAGACATTCATATAATTATTCTTTTGACCACAAGACAGTGACACACTATACTCACTGTTTACCAGCCACCATTTAGACAACAAAATCCTATCACAGTGGTAAAAAATTTCCACTTTTAACCTAGTAATCGAGAAAGTGCTTTTCCGACAATGAGGAATCTCGAGAGCCAGCCTGTGAATGCTTCTTCCTTGCGTAAAAAAAAAAAAGGATGCAAGGAAAGTTCTTCCTCTGACAGCAGTCGCTACAAGAGCATCTCTGTAAGCTGGTTTGTGGATGCGCACAGTCCACACAACTGCACAAGAGAGGGATGAAGCGATGGGGTCACAGCTCTGCAGAGCACCAGATGAGGAGCAGAAGGGCGGGCAAGGCCACGCCAAGCCTTGCCCAGGGTACGCCTGAGCTGCGCTGCCCCCTGCTCTGGCCTGTATCTTAATGCAGCTGAAGCATAAGGTGAAGGATGGCTCCGAAGGCTTATGGGACTGCTAAGCTGATATCCTGATCTCAACGTGCAGGGCCCAGTGCCCCGTCACCCTGTCTCTTCTGTAGTCCTCTACAGCTCTGCAAAGCGGATGTGCGACCAAATCCACATGTGAAAGGAAGCTGGTTGATAGCTTGCTGGCTGGTAGAGCTCTAAAGGAGGTCAGGAGTTTTAGCAGCATTTTGAAAAGGTACAGAGAGAATTAGGTTGGGAGACCAAGGTATGCGAACGGTTCCAGACAGCTGATGCCGTGGCAGTAGGAGATCCAATTTAAATTCGCTTTAGTATTAATTGTCAGAAAAGGATGAGATCAGTTTATGAACTAGGAGCACTGTGCAGTCAAAAGTTACAAGCCCGAGTTGTTGCCACAAAGTAGCTGAAAGGCTTTTCTTTTGAAAAGATTAAACTTCAAAGAATTGCAGAATAAGATACACAAGAAGTGGCATGTGCTGCTTCTTGATAATGTTTGATTTTCAGCCACCCCCTCCCCGGCTCTATCACACTGTAAATTCTTAACACTGAGGTTGCAACTAAGTCGCTGTTTTATAAGATAAATGACTTGGAGTATGAAAGACTTTGACCAGAAAAATAGGGCTGCATAAAATGGATTGAAAGAAGTGTGAATAGCAGAAAACACTAACCAGTGTGGGAGACCAAGGCTTTGCGTACTTCTTGACCAAAGGAAGTGAATACAAAGTAAGAGATCAACGTGTGTCCGATGGGTTAACCCTGTGGGATGACATTTGCCTCGCAGAAAATACACAATACAACAGCCAAGTCAGGCTACGGTGCTGCGTAGGACCATCGCCTCTGCGCTAGTAAGGGTCTGAATTCTCACTGAAGTGAAAAGGAGAGTGGGTCACTGAAACATATTTTGTAACGGGGGCTTAAGCGCTTAGGGAGAAGTAAAACCCCGTGCCTGTTGTTCCCTAATGCAAAGAAAGGGAAACCGAGGTTGAGCCGCCAGTGACCAAAGTGCGAGAGAGGAGGCAATGGGAATATTCCCTCTTGAGGCACAAGAGGCCTTACTAGGACTTGCTTTTGTTTAAACACGTTTCTCTGACAATAAGAGCAATTCTCTGCCCAACTCGGTGGCCCATGGGGCCAAAGAAAACCAAAGGAAAGAAAACTACACAAGGGCTTCGGTCTGTTTGGGAACGGGGGCAGGTCTTTCCCAAGACGTGGCTAGTTGAAGAACTGAAAGTGTACTCCCCCTTTTGTTTGTCCATATCTAACGAACGAAAGGATTGCGGTGACTTAACTCTGTAAAAAGAGAGAGACTGCTTCAAGGGAGCTGGAAATAGGACAGCTAGATAGAAAAGGAATTCTATCTCCTTTTAGGATAACTGCCACTAACAATCTCACCATGATCAAGCCACACATTCACGTAAGAGAAGTTGCAGCGTATTTTTCACACCGTGATCTTTGAAAGTTGGGTTGTGTTTTTATCCATTCACACTGAATGCTCCTGCGGTTTCTGGTTTAGGATGAAATATTTTGTCTGTGGAACAAAAGGCAGTAATATTTCCAAATATAGCAAATGAGTCCAAAAATCCCGGAAATATTTAAGTAGTGCAGAACACAGCAGAGCAAGGCAACGCTGATTAGAGAGGGAGGGGGAATTAAAAAGCAACATCCTTGTATACATCACTAAGATCAGCTAGAGCATCCACATGGGAGTCAACAGTACCACAAGTTTAAAATCCCTCATGGACCAAGACTGAGCTAGCTGAGCAATCCTTTCTCCCTTAACAACTAAGTGTCTTGGGAACAATGAAATTCCCACAACGACAGCCAAGGAGTAACCACACACCAGGTATTTTGGCAACCAACACTTAGCATGGAACATCTCTGCTGAAGAGGCGAAGTCAGTCTTGAGTTTATTGTGAAATTCTTCTGAATCCTTAGTTTTTCCGTAAGCAACAAGCACACTAATTTAAAAATTAATAGCAACAATTTGCTCAGTAACTTTGGGACAGGGAGGGAGAGAGCTACCTATGCAGCAAGAACGAGCTTCTCATTTTATTTTTTGTGAAGGATTCATCTGCCACAATCCATGAGTGTATGGCATAAAGCCCTGAGTAAGCAAATGACTTCAAATTATCCAGCAGCAATTACGAATGAGAGAATGCCTGCTGGAGGTGGAATGAAAGAAAATTAACAGAGATTAATGTGAAATATAAGGTTATAATTAGACATAGGTATCTGTTTTCTACCTGCTTTTGCCCATGGGGAATTTGGAAAAATAAATACTCTTATTTAATAAAATTCTCAACGCTAACAGAAAAGCAGGGCGACTTTTTAAAAGCTATGACAACACACAGCAGACAGGCTGTGTTGCAATGGGTTTACATTTCAACATGGAACGGGTTGTAAGAGAACACAGCCTGCTATAGCATGTTTTGGCAATATCAGAAAAAAAGATATCTTAAAAATTCATGCCAAGAGGAAACAAAATAAACAATGCAGTGCTCCTGTACCAGGACAATTTGCAGAAGCTCCCATGCATGAAGGAGCAGAGGTTCCTAAGACATCCAAATATTTTAACACCAGAAAAAGAAAAAAAAAAAAAAACCAACCCAAAACAAAACAGAAGGAGGAGGTGTGGGTGCAAAAAAACCCAAACAGATTGTTCCTCTAAAGAAGTCCCAGTTTGAACACAGCTACTGTACTCCACGAGAGAGAAAACATTCAAATGACTCAACTGGTTCCTTCCTCGTCTTGGCAGCTATCTGGAGGATGGGAAGCAGACAAGTTGGGCATCCCTGAAGGCAGGTCTAAGGGCCAGAACAGGAAAACTCATTCTGGTAGGCAAGGCTGAATACTGATTTTCCAAATGCTCCTGTTATCCTCTCACTTTGTTTGCAGTGCCACCAACTACATCAGCTAAGGCAACCTCCAGGCACCCACTCTCCGACGCAATGCAGTTTTAACCATGCTTCTCAATTAAACCTATGTTTCACTCCCCTGAAAATTCCAATCTGTATTCTAACACATTTTTCTACTTGTAAATACACACTCTGTGCAGCTCTGAAGAAGTTGGTGGAAATTCTTTGCAAGAAAGAACTGAGCTTTTTTTTTTTTAATATACGGATACACATGTAACTTTCTCTCTTCAATCACAATTCCCATGAACATCAGCCAGCTCTGAGCTCTGATTTCAGGTTCAATCGATCTCAAAAGACTCTAAAGCAAATTCCCTTCATTGATCTTCTAGAAAGCGAGGATGGGTCTCTACTACATAAACTCTCCAGGAGTAAAAATATCAATTTCCATGCACTAAATTGAGACTTGATACTAGACCACCAAATGCAACAGGACTTTTGGCATTAGTGTCTCCAACTGCAATATTAATTTATTGGTCCTAGCCAGAATCATACAGCCCTGCTAGAACTAGGCATTCACTGGACTTTGTATCTTAGTCCCACTCCACCTGGATTTGTGTGCTTTAAATTTCTGTTTGTTTCAGTAAGTTGTGGAACTTTCTGTTCCTGGCAAGGTATCACAAGCAAAGATTGCCTGTTGCCTCTTTGAAAGAAGTTTATTGCCCACCTGCAAAAGGCTTCTTTCTACCCCTGAACATCACTACCGACTCCTAAGGCTCAGGCATCCATTCTCATTTAAAAAAAAAAATATATATATATATATATTCTTTGTTCATCTGTTTAAGAATACAACACAGTCAAGCCACATACAGCTGTTTAAATAGCATAAGCCATCTATGCAACCTATTTTCCTGCACTGGTCCCCTCTCTTCAAAAGCATTTTCTGCAACTAGATCCCTGCAAAATTTCTGGTTTTTATGCACTATTCACATTTCTCTGCCAAATCAGATGCATCACATTTCCACACACGTTCACCTCTTTGCCCTTCCTTCTCCATCTGCCCTGTTCTCCCTGAGAATAACTTTCTCCAACTTAGCTGGTCCAGCACTTGGAAACAACTTAATACGCTACAAGCGCCCAAGATTTCTACGTCTAAGGAAGAAATTCAGCCCCCTGCAGCAGAAAAGCCAGATTGAGAGGTTTCAGCTCCCATCTAATCCTCCCTGCCCTATCCACCAGCTACACCAATAGAAATATTGGGGGGGGCTGAAGTGTTTGCACCTACAGCGTAGAGCCGAGCAGTTGCCACGTGCTGGCTTTGAGGTGTTGGCGAGCAGGCAGAAATGGTGAGGTCGGGACTCCTCAAGCGAGCATTGCCACAAAGACAACCTGATTCGAAACCGTGGCCTTTCACAGGGTTGAGAGATGAGAAACAATATCAGGATCCGGCCAGCTCTAAGGGCTCTAAGTGTAAAGAGGTTTTCCTTAATGGTGTTATTGCTGAGAAATAAACAATTGTCTGTCACTCATTACTGCACGCAGATCCTCACATCTCTCTGAAACATGGAAAAACAGCATCTTACAAACAAGGAAAATGAGTTATTAGGCAATTGGGAAATGATTATACAATTATGTTCTCTTTGGGTACCATTAGTCACAAGGAAGGTGGAATATATCCAAGCTTTAAAAGTGAATTACTCAGACAAAATTATGTCTGCTGAGAGTCACTTCTCCTTTCGCGTTCCATATCTGTAGCACAAGATTTTCAGAGGAGGAGACAAAGAAGGGTGTTATGATAAAGCGTAAGCACAGGAGCCATGTTTAGGTCCTGTTCCAGCTGGCAGCGGCGAGCAAGTTGCAACTGGCATTAAGTCTGAGCTGGTACAGACAGTCACAAGCCAACTGATGCTAGCAAAGCTAGGCAAGCTTGCAGCCATGGGAAACTAGTTCCTGCCTCCCGTCAGAGCTGGCGTGCAAGAACGATAGTTATATAGTTTACAAGTTTCAAATCCAGCAGTCCCACTACAGTGGTAGTCTGTTCTGCTTACATACAGGTTATATTCACTTTAAACCAAAACTGAGTCGCCTTCTGCCAAGACTGCTCCTGATGGCCCATTGTCATGCTACGCCCTGTAACCTCCATGCGCTTCATGTCCTCAGTAAAATGAGAGTGGCCTTGACTACCCTTTTAGGTCTCTGTGAGCTGCTTTTGGCCTCTCTGTCCCATAACAGATCTTTAAATTATTTTTTTAAATGTTGGTTTAAATTCCAGTTTAAATTCTCTGGTTATCTTTGCTGCTTGTATGTTCCAAATATGCTTCAAGTTCATTCTTGTGTCTGCATTAAACATTTCACACAGGTGTGGCCTCAGAGGCGATAATAATTATGCACTTTCCCTGACCTTTTGCTCAACCTTCCTGTAAACTGGCACAATTTCTCCCTCCTTTCCCCCGAAAAGAGTCATTTTGTAATATAATACAGAGCCTTAAACTGTGTTGGGGCTGCTGTGCTGCTCCATTGTGTCTCCTGGAATGCTTTTTACTACTACTTTAATGTAGTAAATGAAAGGGTGTAATACAGGACAGGTAACAGACAAGATTACAGATTGTGTCTTCTTGTCATTAGCTGAAACTAAGTGCTACAACAACAAACATCTATTCTCTGCCAAAAAAAAAAAAAAAGAAGAAGAAAAAAAATCAGGAAGTTTCAGTTGTAGGTAGCATAGGAATGAACAGAGTTAATAAACAAAACCAATCCCCTGCAGTTGATCCAGTACAAGTTTAATCATTGTACTCATCCAGAGCTTACTCTGATTTCATTCCTTCACTTCCTCATCAAGCAAGCATCAGCTTAGAGCAAAGTACCTTCTTTTCTCAGCTACTGTCATCTTATTTTGTTTCACTAAACACTTCAGGACATGAATTCCATCGTCAAGACGACCTTGTGCTTGCAATACTACCCAACTACATCATTTCTAGTTACAGAGGAGCCCAAGTTTAAACCTTGAGTCTAAGCTCCCCTGACGAGTGAAGAAAGATGAGATCTGGATCTGTCATGATATTTTGCAACCTTGCTCACTTGAAAGCACGCTGAGAAGGGCTCCAGCATGGACTGTGAGTCACGGGCTGTAGCAGGGGTGGAAATCCTTCTCCTTGCCTGGACAAACTATTGTTTGAAGAGACTCAGCCAAAGCCTGGGGCACATCCCTTTAGCTTGCTCAGCCAGTCACTCCCTGCCTCTGGTGCCAGTGCAGTTGCATGGATGGGTGCAGCCAGAACACCTCCTCCACCGCTCCCACTGCGGCCTTCCAGCGCGGGGGGTAGCACCAACCCAGCTTGCTCTGACTTGCCCTTGAGAAGGACAGCAATGAAACCTGTAGCTGGTACCTTAATGATGGCAGCAAATTTAAACTAATAGCTTCTTGCTCCTTGCCTAACTTGCTGATCCATCCTCACGGGAACACACTAGCATTTGGTAAATAGTATTCTCTGTATAAAGATTGTATAACAAAAGTATTTAAGGCCAGGGCTTCCTTTTATGCGCTGCCGGCTCCGGGCCAGTATAAAACCACAGAGCTCCATCAAAGCCCCAGTCAGTCAATGCCTGCCCAGCGTATCCATCTTTGCCTAGTATCAATCCGCAGAAAAACGCCTTGAACTTCCAGGGCGTTGTGCCAAATCCCATCAGCTGAGAAACTGTCCTGATGAGCACAATGTTCTTGGTGATGATTCACCCTCGTCAACGTTGCCATTAGTCAGAATATTTTCAGAAGCAACTTTAACATGGTTTAGCTCTTTAATAAACATGCATTTAGATAAGCTATTGTGGCTGGAAGATAAATGAAGGCTCACTGCAAGTTAGAACTGAAAAGTGGCCAAACAACCCTGCAAAATGTTTTATACCTTATAAAATCTCCCCCCACAGAACCTCAGGGGTTCACATTAAACACCAGAAATCAGACCACCTGGGGCTCCCCTATGATTATTGCAGCTGCATGCTGCAAGCTCCGGTAGAAGAAACGTTCCCTTTTATTGTAAAAAAAAAGTAATAGGGCATAGCCCAAGTCTGCCAGAAAAATGCACAAATCAAAAGCAGGCCTCGCACAAAATCAGCTTCTGATGTGTTCGTTCGCTCTGGATCTATGTAGCAGGCTGACAGTCAGAATCACTTTGTCCTCATTGATCACCGATGCTTCTGCCAGCAAGGTGAGTAGTATGGGAACAGCCCTTTCTAAAGAAACATCAGTTCAATGGGAAATAAAACTGAGATGTTTATTTTATTTTCCTCTCTTCTTAGTGAATGTCAGCTATTGGAGAAGGCACTGGATTCTCAGCACTGAAGCTCTGTCCCAAGAGCATGCACAGCTCAGACGGTGATACCACAGCCACCTTGGTTGTGCCTGCTTCTGGAAGGAGTCCCCATGGGTCAGCAGAAGTCACTCACCGGCCCAGGCCATCTGTGGTTTCTGCTATGTTCCTAGGGCCTATTTTCATTACCAAAGGTGTTAAACTGCTGGCTGTCAGAGATAACACACACAGATATGTCCTAGATTCTACGGTCCTGATCTGGCAGGGGCGTTGGACTCGATGATCCCCAGAGGTCCCTTCCAACCCCTCACATTCTTTGATTCTCTATGTAAAACCTCAGGTTATTTGCCCAAGAAAATTGATGGAAAGAAAAAAAAAAAGTAGCAGTCTTTTCCCAGTAATATAATGATAAGCTTCCTAAGCCTGACTGTCATCATGGATGGGACAGGAAATCTGTCTTATGAGAATTTCTCCTAGGTGAGATGTTAGGAGAGCTTGCCCCAAACATCATCTCTGACACCTGCATTGTCCAGAAAATCAAAGGTTAGTGAAGCCTCCACGTGTCTCTACAAAGTCTTTGGTAACCAACCTGATGAGGAACGTATCATAACCACCACTTGGCCGAAAGGAGGATCATGATACACTGAACGGCCAGATTTTTGGTACAATTAACACATTTCTGTGGAAACATCCTGTCTTGCTGCCAGACCACTGAGACAGTGTTTGAAACACGCAACCATCAGACTGTTCTACAGGAAGCCCTTTCTCTCACTGCAGCAATGGCATCTCCCTCCTCAGACATCACATCCCAGCCACGCAAGAAAACAAGGACTGAATCACCCTTGTTTTCAGATTCTAAGAATATACGCAAATTATGGCAGAATGTGTGCACAGATTCTAGGAGAGAACGTTACTGGGGATGGGGGGGGGGGGGTGTTTTCTACGTAAGGGACTAGGGGAAAACTAAATCCTGTTTCTTTCCAGAAAGGCAATAGAAAAAACCTTGATAAAGTTAAAGCACTGCCTGAAGAGAAGTGTTTCTTAACACATCGCCACCTTCTGATGTTGATTTTGGTTTAGGGAATTTAAGAAGAAAAAAAAAAAGAAAAAAAAAAATATATGCACATACACAAACACAAAAAAACAACATAGAACATACAAACTGACAGCATTAAATTTATTTTACTCTAAGGTAATTATTTTTCAAATTTTAGTCTTTTCCTAAGAAGCTGACAGTTTGGTGGGACAAGTCATATTTGATGGCCAAGGAAAATAAACCAACAGGTAGGAACCTCCCTCTATTGCGGCTTATTTATAGTAGTCAGGTAGCAGCAAAGTAGAATCAACCCTGCAGAAAACATCCTAAGTCAATGGATTTTTTTCAGGCAGCACTAAAGCTGGCAAAGTAGCCTTTTGCTCTGACAGGAAGTACGTACATCTGGAAGGCTACCAAAGGAGAAAAGGTTATGGTTTGAGCATGCTACGCTCGGCTATTCTCATGGCAAAGAATGGACGTCTGGGACTATCACCGTTGAGTAAAATGTAAATCAGCCTCAAGGCCATTTTTTTTCTTATCTACAACAGGAGCTGGGTAGGCTCTCTGCAGAGCTGACTACACTGGAACCCAAAAGGTGACTTCAAAAGTCCTTCAGACACATTTCTTATTCTCAAGCCGAGAACAGCACCATCGGAACATAATGTCTGATCTTGACCAGGCTTCATTTGGAAGCCCACAGGAGTTGCTGCTATCCCAGAAGAGGAGAAGCAGGACTGGAGAGTCATGTCAAAAAAAAAAAAAAAAAAAAAAAAAAAAAGGAGAAAAAGGAGTTGTGCCAC
>JAVSBS010029585.1:30018-61073 GCA_033124195.1 Coracias cyanogaster
ATTCATTTAAAAAAAAAAAAAAAAAAAAAAAAAAAAAAGGAGAAAAAGGAGTTGAGCCACTAAAAAAAAAACAAAAACCAAAAAACCCACACCACATTTTCTCCCCAGGCAAACTAGAAATTAGTTACCAGAAAAAAAAAAAAAAAAACAACAACATCCTGCCTTCCACCCCATCACCCTGTTTGACAGTACCTGTCAAAGATAAAAATCTTTCAATGAATTAAAGGAGGGGAAAGGCCAATCCTTCCTAGTTATGGTGCTGTGATTTATATCAGTATAATTATATCTTCATTACTGCGGGAGACTGACTAGAGCTCCAGGGAAACATCGCTAGTACATAAGAACTTCTATTTGTAATTGCGATAGATCTGCTACTGTATGTCTAAACCTATTCAAACACATTGGAACAAACAGAGATTAATAGAAATACAGTGCTAGGCTATAGTTCAGGTTTGTTAAAATGTTAAAATAATTGCATTGCCTTCTTTCCAGTCTTTAAGCGGTAGCACACTGAAATTGGGTCATGACGTTACATTGGAAGGGTAATATATGGATTTCTTTTTTTTTTGTTTTTATTTTACCAGCAATAGTCTCTCACAGATCAATCTTATCTTAATACAAATTCCTAATGCTTAGCCATTACGATACTTGCCTGTAACTCAAACACTAATATCAGTTTAACCCGGAATTTACTGCAATCACTTTCCCCTCTGAAAAATGCACTCATTTAACCAACAAAAATTGCCGTTCTGATGGCCTTATCTTCAAACAGTGAAATCAACCCTCCTCATCACTAGCAGGCTCTTCAGTTAGAAGAACACCCAGCACTTCAAGAAGCTGGTGGAAAGACGCAAAACACACGCTGCCTACGTAGCTGGATACACGCAAAAGTCTAACACCCAACAGTAACACCTCTCACTTTGCAACCAGATGACACAAGCAAGCACCTCCAAAGAGCCTCACACTCCAACTGTGACCTAAACAGTTTGTCTCGGAGCTCTTAGAGATGGCTCTTGCCTCCTAAAAGAGAACCTGACTCATCAGATCCCCCTCCCCAGCGCTTGACTTTTACAGGCCTACGCAAGGTTGGAATTGCTGTTACCTCTCTTAGACTTCAGAAGGGCTAGTGTGCATTTGTGTGCGCGTGTTTGGGAGGGTCTAGCTTTCTTAAGCTTGGCCTAAAACATACCTTTTCCAAGGTTTCCAGATTCTCCCCACAGCTACCCCCAGCCTGGCGGGGTGGACACATAGAAGCAGTTCTCATTTGGAACAATTCTCACATATAATGTTATAATCTACACAATCAGGAATAAATATGAAAATGGAGGAAAACAAGGGAAAATTTAAACTGGTTCAATAACCCATGCTAAAGCATAAGTTGTGATACGTCCCAGAATTTTGAGATAAATACTAATTTTTCCCTATCTTTTCAGTCTCTCATTGGCCAAATTGATACAAGTAGCATAATCCTTAAAACGCATTTCTATTTGCTTCAACTGGATTAGAAGTCTGCATATTTATTTGTAGCATTAGATTCTTAATGTGCACATTTTTTTAGAAAAAGATTATTTGATATGTATGTACGAGTTTATATTAAGCCTTAATGAACTTCCTACAACTCTTAGAAACATCTTACATCCTCACAATGTAGTGTTTTCGAGACTTCATTCCACCAAAAAGAGAGAGATAAAGGAAACAAGGCCTCAGATATAACGCAAAAGACAAAAATCAAGTCTTGATTAAAATTTGTACGTATTAGCTTAACTGAGGTCGGTACAGTCACCGCAACACAGCTCTTAGACTTCACGTGTACCCAAGGGACAAATTCGTTTGGAGAGACCTTCTTTTAGGTGCAAACCATCTCCATCATTTCCTAGGGTAGCATTTTGCACAGCAGGCAGAAAGGATGGCTCCTCACGCATGCAAATTCACCCATATCTTTGGAACTTCTCTAGTACCCACCGATTCACAACAAGTAAATCACAGAGAGAGAAGCAGGGTTTAACTCTGAATAGCTTTGCTTTCGCTGATATAACTTCGACCCTTGATGATAGTTAATGTCAGGGTTTTTTTGCATTCAATTAATTTAACGGTCCAGATTTTTAATTTGCATTTCATTTAACATTTCAGATTTTTAATTTGCCAGATATTGTTTATCAAGTATTCATTTCAGCGCCTTTCACTGTATATACAGTGCACACTCCTCAGTAATTAGTGTGCGGTAAATTAATTCTCTCCTTGTTCCTTCATCAGATATTGGATTAAGAAACTTCCACTGTACCGACACAGTGAGCTAGATTAGGAATTTCCCATCCATAATACCTTTGTTTCATATTTGTCTTGTATACGTTATGCTTCCTTAATGCTTTACACGATAAGAAATGTTATAGTTAGAAGCAGAAACCTCCGATTAATTTGAGTCACATATTTGTTTGAAATTATTAGACTCAAATGTGTTCACATGGTTCTACAGTTTCTACTTCTTCAGGTAGCCCTACATTTTCCTCCAGAAAAAAAAAAAAAAAAAGGCTGTTCTATTTATATAAAGGGCATTTAAATTGCCTGATGATTTTTTCATCAACCGCCGCGAGCGTTAAATCAGATCCAAAGTAAACACCTCGTTATAGATCTGTATTCTGCATTATGTCAATATGGGCCAATGACCAGCAAAGGTGTCCTCTTACAAATCCAGGGAAAGCAACAGACAGACTCAAGAGAAGGGCATTGCCACCACAGTCCACTGAAATTACGCATGTTTCACAACCGTTTTCACAGTTCATTTCACCTTTTCCACGTCCACTGAGATGCACAGCATAGAGACACGGTTGTTTCCAGATCACTCCAAACTAGGTGAACGCCTTTGCTCAGTGATTAAGGCTCCTTTTTGCAAACTACCTTCGTCTTTACCTGAAATAACCCTGCAAAACTCACCCAACCTGGACGGTTTTGGTGTCGCGGTCCAAAATGTTTAAAAATATCTGACTAGGGATAGTTTTGCCTATAGAGATCAATGGAAATTTTAGTAAGTTGTGTTTGTTTGGCTTTTATGCTTTCAAAGTCTCCAAGTTTATGAATGCAGGAACAAGTAACACAAGTGATGTGTGACAGGTAGGAGGAAATATTGCTCCCTCCTGAAGCTGTGCCTGAAATATCTTAGGTCACATCAAGCACCTGCGCAGGCACAAGGGGCACACGAGTCCAGTTTGGACAAGCCCCAGCTTAGCTACAGGGAATGGAGAAGAAGTGGAGAGAGGATCTGGAGGCAGAAGAGGTTTGGAGGTTTTTTGAACCAGCTAGCTGCTGAGGAATATGAACCACAGGCTCCCTAGTATTGAAATTATCCATGTGGATAGCTCACAAATTTCCTGCATGCTTTTCTACTTGAAATCAGCAAGACACCCAGGGTTACACAGAGGACAATTGCTGCTTTTCTTTCCTACTGACATCAAACACAGGCCATACAGTTCTACTGAGAAGAAAGAGATCGCAACAAGACACGGGAAAAGTATCATTGAAGATTTGGGGAAAGCTAATAATGGAGACAGGACTGTGCTGTTCTTCCCATCCAAAGCATTAAGAGCTTCCATTCCACAATTGCCACACATTTATTTGAAGACTACAAAGTTGCCAATACCTGTATGTGACCATGGACAACCCAAGTTAAGAGTGGAACAGGCGCTCTGTGAGCCAGAGATGACGTCCTCCCAGTTTCTGCCCCCTTCTATAACAGTGAATAGTAGTAGCAAGAAATAAAGAAAAAAAAAACTCATGAGCTTGAAAAGCAGGTCACACATTCCCAGAAGCCACTGTAACCTCATCTGGGGTATATAAGAATTAAGAAAGCTTTGAATTTGACACCAAATCATTCTAACCAATCTATGTTTCTGTCCCCGCTATGTCTAGGAGCAGGCTGTCTTACAAACTCACTCCACTGATTAGTAGAAACTCTTCTCTTATTTCCTGGTTGAGATTGCTTAGAGCCACACATCCTCATCTGTTTTCATCAGCCTCCCATTCATTTAGAATGTGCCTCTGCCCAATCTGGTACATAAATCCTACATAATGCCCTATTTGTGGCCTATAGGAGAGACAGGGACAATCTTTTTAGCAGAGCCTGTTGCAATAGTGTAAGGGGTAAGGGTTTTAAAGAAGAGAGGGGAGATGTAGACTACATATAAGGAAGAATTTCTTTTCACAATGAGGGTGGTGAAACGCTGGAACAGGTTGCCCAGAGAGGTGGTAGATACCCCAGCCCTGGAAACATTAAAAGTCATGTCAGATGGGGCTCTGAACTACCTGATCCAGTTAAAGATGGAATCATAGAATCATTTAGGTTGGAAAAGACCTTTGAGATCATTGAGTACAACCATGAACCTAGCACTGACAAGTCCACTGCTAAACCATGTCCCTAGACACCATAACTGCACAACTTTTGAACATGTCCAGGGATGGTGATTCATCCACTTCCCTGGGTAGTCTGTTAAATGTCTCTGCTCACTGCAGGAAGGTTGGACTAGATGGCCTTTAAACCTCCCTCCCAACTCAAAACGTTCTATGCCTCTATGATCCATTTTATCCCTTTTCAGTATGGGCAGTACAATACTGACTTGAAATAGGAGGTCATCAGAACAACTTTCCTGCTTACTCTGGATCCATCGGACAATGAAAATCAACCTTGTTACACATCATAATTCAAATTAACCAAGAGTGGGCTACTGGTAGATTTGCCTAAGAAGTAAAAGAGCTTGGTTTAACTCTTTGCTCCGTACAACCTCCATGAGTTGCCAGGTTTCTATAACCTGGTTTTCCAAAAACAGACTGAGGAGGACAGCATCCATTATATCAAACGGTTTGCACGTAGATGACATTATTACAGCCTACAAGACTCTGGGATAGTGGAGGCCAGGCTGCATGCTTCCTATTGGCACATGAGTTGCAAGAAGAGGCCAAAAGCCATTGCCAGAAGGAACGTGGCAACCCAAATGGAGCTCTCCCACAAACATGCAGCCATGCAGGTCTCTGGCTGCAGGGACTGCCTGAGCCTGTCACTCATGCTGGAGGGCAGCAGGGAGAACCCCTGTGTGTGCAGTGTGACCAGGTGAATGCTCTGCTCAGCCTGCTGGCAGAGCTGGAAGAGGAAATGAAAAGGTTAAGGAGTATCAGGGAGGAGATGGAATGGTGGAGCCACACCCTGAGGCAAAGGCAGCAGGTAGAGGCTTCACAAGCAGCAGATGATCCCCTCCCCTCTTGCCACCAAGCAGAAGGAGGGGACCTAAGAGATGAGTGGGAATGGAAACAGGTCTCTGCTCAAGGAGGCAGGTGAATCCTCTCCTGGCCTCCCTCACCTTCCCAGTTGCCCTTACACAATAGGTGTGGGGCTCTGGAACCTCAATGAGTCGATGATTTGAAGAGCACTGCTGCTTTCAGGTATGATAATGGACGTGAGGGTGTCCCTATTTCCCCACAATTTCTGCATTACCACAGTCAATAATGTCCTCCATTGTGTGGAAACTCAGAGCAGTGCGGAAGCATAGGGCAGAATATCTATGCCCTACATCTCCGTTGGATAAAAGAGACTTTCTACCTGAGGCAACCTGTTGTTACAGGAATCAAATCAAGGCTTGGCCCCAGCGCACTGGCTGGGAGAAGTGCAGCACGTTTTCCTCTTGCTGAGTGTGCTTACTTCATCTCCCTGATCACACAGGAGCAACGTTCCGTCTACTCTTTAAGCCACACACCCTTAATTCTTCAGAAGCAGAACTATTGGCATGTCTTGGGAGAAGCATTCGCATCTGAGTTTTTACATAATTTATGGAACAAAAGATTACGCAAAAGCATCAGAAATATTCTGGTGGTCTTTACCAGCCTTGGTCTGCCGCCACTTAATGTGCTAAGGCTTATCTCTCCCCTTATCTAACACTCCTTGAGCATCCTAGGCCTGGGAAGTTGGAGAAGATTCATGCAGGATGCTTCAAAAAAAAAATTTCAGTCAAGGCTCAGGGCAGACTTGAACATGAGCACCCTGAATTCCACAGCAAAGTTCCCTTTAGCTCCAATGGCATGAAAACAAGACCCGTCTGACACAAACTGACCTTCTGGGGTTTTAAAGACAGGAGGCAAGAGACATCTACAAGCAGATTGTGAAGAGCAAGACAAGTGCCATGTTTGTATCAGCTAAATTGTATGGGGTGGGAGGGGGACAGGACGGGGGTAATGGACCTGCTCGGTTTTATGAGATAATCAATAGATATTCTTGAAGATTAGGTTGCAGCTGTACCTCTCTTCCCTTGCTGCTCATAGTCACGAGGATTGCATTGATGAGTAGCAAGAGCTCAGAGACTCTGTGCCAGCTCCATGCTCCAGGTCGGTGTGTTTGGGGTGGGAGAATGGAATGTACCTGAGCCACAGGCCCCACCAGCAGTGCCCAGGATTTGGTACATGCCCCTAAACACATGGCAAAGCACGGACTTTGTGAGCACCTGCTTCTCTAAAAACTGTTTGCCAATGGTCGTGAAGGAGGCGCGATTCAGCCCCATGCTCTCTATTGATTTCAGCCAATCATTGGTATGGAAAAGGACTTCCTAAGCACGAGACACTGAATAAAAGCAGATCCCTAAGGCTGTGACAAGTTGATAGGAATGTTTCTTTTCCTGTACAAGCCCATCAGTTCAAATAACACCCACAGAAAAATCAATCAATCAATCAATCAATGATCTTACAAAAGTGCAAAGTGACATGAAGACCTTACATGTCATTTCTCTCTTCTGGTTGCAACACGTTTTCTGTTATAAGAGATAATTTTTTATTTCATTTAGAAAGTTTAGGCACTTTTTTCTTTGTTGGTTTTTTTTTTTTTTAAATCTAAAACGTTCCATTTATTCAGTAAATAGCCTATCAGGATAAAGGGTCACTGAGTATGCCAAGGGAAAGTATATCTTTTGAATTAAAGGATCGAAAACTCAGTCAGGCAGAATACTGGTCGCTCTCAAGAACATTATGGGAACTAATGAAAGAACCCGATTTCCTGCCTTATACAATTAAGTAATCAGCTGCCTTTGGTTACCCCTAACAACTTACACAGACAAGGGGATTACTAAGCAAACAGACTGCAGCATTTCAGAATACACAGTCAACGGGAATGCTGAAATGACATGCATTCCCAGAGGAGTCGCTACCTTTTCAATTTTAAGAGAAGGAAGTGGGATTATTGAAAATTTAGGACTTGGCAGACCTTAACAGACGTGATCTGGCTGATGAAATGCGCACTATCAAAGCTAAGTACAAAAATAACCCTTACCATCTGAAGATTATTTCCCTTACCACCTATTCTCCAAGATACAGTGAATTCCTGATCTGGTTCAAATGAAGGGATGCTTAGATACAGTATAAAACTATCTTGTTCGGACCAGAACAGACTTCCTATGATCATGCGTTCAGTATGAAGCGCTATGTTGTGGCATACTGCAGAGAAAAAGAATAACGTTAAACAAACGCCCTAGCCTCAGCTATGGGTAACTTATTTCTGAAAAGCAAGGAAAAGATTTCTTAATCTCTTCAGCGTGACTTCATTTGCACAACTACAAAATAAGCAGCGAAGAAGCTCCCCTGCTCCCCCCATAGGCACCTGTTGGGGACACGGTTTTCAGGTTTCAGCTCTCAGAGGTCACTCGAAGTTTATTAGAGATTTATTACTTCAATGGAAGGAGCGCTAAGAAGTTTTGGGAATCCATCCCTAAGCCAACACCACGATGAGTGGTGGAATAAATACAGCTTAGTTTTCTCACAGCAGGGAAGTGGTATTTGGGGTTCCTTTCTCTTTGTGTTAATAGACTTTGCTGTCCACTTTTCAGCTGATTGGTACTTACTGTTGGTAGTACGACTGGGAACGTTGCAACAATACCCAGGGGCACTTTCCTGAGCATGCTACAGCCTCCTGGGGAAGGTGAGGAGAACCGCTGTTTGCCATCAGGTCATTCAGACCCAGCCAATAAAAATTTGAAAGTCAGTCATGGAAGAGAGGTAATGAAGATATTTACAACTTGGTGAGAAAGAAAAGATAGTGGGGGGAAAGAACACGAGCAATAGTCTTGTTCTAGAGTGACTGAATGCCCAGAGTAAAGAGAAATTAAAATGCTACGCTGGTCACTTGAAACCACCAGAGTGCTAGAAGTGCTGAATGGAATAGTGCTTCAGAAATAAGGTAAATATTCACTCTGACTTACTATTATCTGCTGAGGCACTAGAGACATATTAAATAAACAGCTGTGCAATGTTGAAAATACTTCCAAAAGAATACGAGAAGACTGTCAGCATTGCCAAAAGATAACATAGAAAGAAAGGGAAAAGAAAATCTTTTAGTTAAGAGATATGGAAGTGAAATTTATTGTAAAAGTGCATTACCTCTTGGGCTTTAACAATGTGAATTCTCTCCTGCACCATCTGGCTCCACTGTCCCCACCACAAGGTGATCTAATTATTGGAGAAACATTTGCTAACAACAGCACCTGGCTGCTGTTTGTGTTTAACTTTCCCTTCCTGCTTTCCTGCTCCCACAGCCTCAGGTTCACAAGGTTTGGGCATATCTGCAGAGTTCCTCATGGATACAATAATAGTCTTACTTGGCCAGTGGTTTCAAATCCAACAAATGACTTGGCTTTGATTATTTAATGGGCAAACTCTGAGCTCCCCTAAAATACCATGGTTTTCCATCTCATTTACCATCTCACTCTGGACAGGTCCAAAACCGGGTTCAAAATTTCTGATTATGTAACTTGTCCCCCTACCCCAGTGTCCTCAGGTGTAGAGGTTTGGGCAACGTGCAACTATGTGCTGCTGGGCAGAGGGAATTTATAAAGAGGATTAAATCTGACATCAGAGGTGGGATTAACCAGTAAAATACAAGCTCAGCCCTTTCAGCTATGCTGGTGGGCTGGATTTAGTTACAATCCTTTTCCAATCGCAGCCAAAGGTACTAAAAATGCACTAAAAAAGTCTTTCCCTGCAATCCATCACATAGGATCAGCCACGCCTTCTGAACTGAAGAAAACCAGGAGGCCAAACTTCACAAGGCACCACACCGCTACCTCCCAACTCAGCCCCAAATCCTACATCATCTGTGACCAGGCTGAAGCCTCATCTGTCCCCTGAACTAGCCACAGCTACCACCTGCCTGGCTTGGACCACCACAAGCTTGTTGGTACAACAAACCCGTTCCTTGACTTTCACTAAGTGCAATTTGGGATATAACATCACATGGCCCTTATGTTGCTTTTAGTACACGGTGCTGGCTGCTATTTTCCTGCACGTTACAGAGCCGACACTCAGCTGTGCATAGCTCCTCCCTCCCTAGACCCATTTTTGCCCTGTCAGTCAGGATCTTCCTATTCCACTCTTCCTCCCCTCAAACCTCCTCACAATGAGCTGTGGAGCCAGCAGCCGGAATTCGCATGAACAGATTAGGACCCCTGGACATAAACTTAAGAAGAGATATTTTCCTCCTACTAGATATGAAATTCATTAATTTCAACAGAAAATAAAGAGATTTTAAATGGGTTTTTTGTTTTCCTCTCCTCTAGGAAACTTCCCATGATCCATTCCCATATTCAACATGATTCTTTGATTTCCCAAAACTGAAGGCAGACAGCACAAAGAGGCGATAAGATCTGGAACAACAGGCTTAGATCACAATCCAGATAGGGGCTAACTCAGCAGAGGCAACTAAGTAAACTGAGATGCCTTGAAGCAGGCGAGAGGTTTATTTGTATTGATTTGCTGTTCTGGCAGGTGGAGCAACACAGCTCAGGGCAAAGGATGGGGGACCTCGTTACATCATTTCTGCCACAGTGAGCCAGATCTTTGCTTTCTAGCACAGATCTAGCTTTCTATGCACACCCAAGACTGTGCTAGCTGGAAGTGCTGTACCAGATCCTAAAGGAGATCCACCCACAATTACCTTTAAGGAGACACCCTTAACTGTCACAGTGGAGAGGAGGCAAGGACACCTCCCTGTTTCAGCCCAGAAGGGCTGAAAAAAGGCAAAAAAAAAAAAATTAAAATAGTACAACACCCCTAGGCACAATATGGTGTCTCTGTCTCCATCTCCCTCTTTACAACAACAAAAAAATGACTTGGCTCCACCTGGCAGCCTTGGTCTTCAGAGTTTTCACCTGTTTGTAAAGCGAGCTGGTTTTACACCAAAATACATGATTTTTAAAATCCTATTTAATGTCTCATACACAGAGTTTCAGAGGAAACACTGTTCTATATGATGTTGTTTCACAGTACACTGCGATTTAACCCTCCTCTGCCTCCAAGAAGCAAGCTAACAGTATGTCTGGCACTTACTGAATCTTAGGCAGAAAACTCAATTATTTCACATCAAAATAATCAAGTTCCTATAATGCAAAAACCAATCCTGGCACCAAGTCAGCTCACTGAAAGCAGACTCTAGACCACTTGCTTCTAATGCAACACTTATTCAGGAGGTCTTAAGCTCCTTAAAAACAACAAACTAACAGCTGCTGAAATAGGTGCTTCTATCACAACAACAAAATAATTGTGGAGTTAGTCAAGTTTGCACTTCCAGTAGAAAACATCCCCAGAGGAGTTTCTAAGTGATAATTACTGCTTTTATTCTAAGTTAAAAGTGCAGAAAAGGGAATGAGAGCCGGTCTCACTGTCTCCCTGGGACCAGAGCAGTTGGCAGTACTGAGCAGGGTGAAAAGTCTTCTGTTGCATTAAAAATGGAAACTAGTCCTTGTAGAACTTGTAGAAGCAAGAGCTCCCTGTGACAAAGGAGCTCTCACACTGTTTTCCCCTTGTTTTCAGCTTCTACATTGCTGATTGGAAGGTTTACCGCAGAATATTTAGAAAAAGGGTCATCTGAAGATTTTAGGAAGTATCGTTGACCAGAAATACTAAGGAAAGACAACTGATCAAAACAGCTGAATGGAAAGGGAAAAAAAAAGCAATGAACATGAGACGTCACAAAAAGGAAGAGCAAGTCTTACACCTAGAGGCAGGTTCCAAGATGTAAATATCAGTAGATGCTCAAGTTAGGATTTTCCACAAAATATTAAGTCAGTGCCAGACTGTTTATACTTGAAATACCTGAGCTTGATTGTTGAGAAAGGGGTGAGTGGAACCAAACCACATCTATTAGAATTCTGGAATGGGAGAGGATGAGAAGGAATGAGGGAATAACATTGAGTGCACACTACACAACGCATAATGTTAACAGGGGATTCAAAACCCTTTAGCCCCTACAATCAAAAGATGCCCAGCAAGATCTGCATGTGTCTTCTAAATGGGAAATACTGTGCTGTTTGGGTATTTATAGTAGTCAAAGATTTGGGCTTCTTTCAGTAGGACAAATCTAAATATTTTTGTAGAGTTCAGATATGGAAGTGTTATACCCAAAACACACTGAAATCACGTTTTCCTAACCAGCATTACCACATGCATCTAGTGTCAATCTGCTGTTACATTTATGGAACTATGCTGGGTTATTGCTCGGCTCAAAACACATCTCTGGCACAGACAAACAAAGTTGAAAATGATGGATTAGAAGCATGCAATTCCTTTGACAGGCACCAGAAAGCGGAGAGCAGGGAGAGGAAAAAAAAAAAAGTCTTTACCAAAGCCACGTAACCTGAGTTAATGAAATTATATTTAACTAAGGGTGTGTATTTAGACTTGATCTTACCTTGGTGACTTAGCCATTAGTAGGAATTCATTGTTTACCTCCACGATTCTTATCGGTACTTAGGCAGTGTTTGCACGTGATTTTCAACTGATTGCTCAACGTGGTCTGTGTTAGACTGTTTTGAAATAAATGAAAACACAGCAAGATCACAGAGGGCTAATCTCAATTATCTAATCTGCTTAAAACTGCATGGTTTCTTTTCTGGTTGAGGCCACATTATGGTCTCCTCCCTGGGCAGAACTGTACCTGCTGATGCCCAACCAGACATCTGTTTCTTCTTTTGCAAGACTAAAACTTTTCTATCTGTGAAGTGGAAACAGTTATTGTTCCAAAGTACTTTTCTTAGGTCATTTGAAGATCAATCCTCAAGAGGTAATAACACTCTGTAATGATTATGGGCTTCTATTGACATCGGTGATAATTGTGGGTGTTTGATTTACATAATGGACCATCTCAAAAAAAACACAACAACAACAACCAAAAAAACCCCTCAGATTTCTGAGAATCTGATCATAGGATTGTTAATATTGAGCTTCGAGCATCTCTAGGAAAGCTGGATAGCTCCTAAAGACAGAAGAGGGGACAATCAAATCTGAATATTCAAACTTCAAGTCAACATTCCTGCTGACTCTGGAGCACAGACCCAGTTCAATAATTCATTAAAAGAACGGAAAAACAGAGTTCCTGGAAAGCCATTAAGCCAATGGGACACCTAGAAAAACACCACAGGAAAGAACAGAATTTGCAAACAGGTTTTATAGTTTTGTCTGTTTGCACTGACTGGAGAACGTAACAGCCCAAACTCTGTCACGCACAAGAAATATGCTTTAGCTTTATGCAATCAGTTCTAAGATTTCACCTGGAGCACAGGTGAGCTTCACAACCAAACCCAGAGTACCTGAAATTTCTAGGTCAACTTCTTCCAAAGGTATTACTCACAACATCTCAGAAGAAAACAAACAAAGTTTAACAGCTAAAGAGTTAATGCAGATAGTAAAGAGCTTGCACGTTAGACTGCCAAGACATGATGTCTCTGTTGTCTTCTTAGAGAAGAACTTTGCCCTTGGGACATGTCTTCCAAGCAGCTGGAGCCCTTAGGGCAATTCACGAGAAAAGGACTTCTAGGAAGACTTTTACTTGAATTTACACGCACACTCTCCTGCTTTCTCCACCAGCTATGGTTAGGTATCCTGCATTGTGGGGCACAGTAACAGAGTACTATCTTGCACCTCCTGGTCCTTGTGAACAGGCTCCCAACAGTAGGAGCTAGGTAAATAGATCAGAGCTATCAGAACATGCTGTTTTAAAAGTGCCAGATGTTCATACCCAAAGCTGTCAAACATGTTTGAAGCATGTGGCTAAACTTAGCTGCTCTTCCCACCTCCCCTCCCATCTTCATCTTCCCCAACATACTATTTACTATCCAGTATCCAATCGCCTCTATTAGACTCAGCCACGTTTTCTTTCAGACTTAGTGACTGTCCATTGCTTCTCCAGAACTTGACACAACATAGCACGTGCCCAGGGCACAACCGCTGAGGGAATAATCCGCATTCAGCGCAAGGGCCGGGGAGAAGCACATTAGAACAGCGGGAGTTAGAGCAGCACTGGCTTTTTCATTACAGTACACACTGGTGAGGAAGGGCCTGGCTCAAGATAGAGCAATTGAATGGCAAAAAGACTCTGTAGGCTTGCTTAAGACTTCCTGAAGGCTCAGCGCTTGCCTGATGACCTTCCTTTTGAGATAGATCTTTATTATAGCTTTTTAGCCAGGAGCTGAAAGGAGTAGCACTGACAAAATAAGAGAGATGATTCCCTCCACACCCCAGATCACAGCTTGCCAAAGTAGTCAGGAATTATCCCGCAACCTTTTCTTCTTCCATACAACAACATGAATACTCAATCAAGAAGCACCAATGAACATAAAGGTTCAGAGACAATCCCTGGTTAAGCACAGACATTTGCATGCTGTAAGAATTACTTGAACTTCGTGAGTCTGCAAAATGAGCTTGAGCTTTCCCCCAAGAACCGCTGCCATCTGATTACATTCCTTGTGACACATTTTAAGAAAAAAAAAAATCTAAAATACTGATTCTTCCAAAATAGGACAGGATGCTAGTAGGAAGTCCACATTCAACTAATAAATCAGGAGAAAGAGAAAACAAAAATGAAAAGCATGTGCATTTTTCTGTGTTCTAATACCAACATATTTATGACTGCCTTCGGTTTCATCGGCATCCAGACTTAACTGACAGAAGCCTACCACCCCTAGAAAACAAATACACAAGTGGTAATTCTGTCCACTTTCCTACTACAATGCTTCATGGAAACCATGAAAGTTTAATTTTACACATGTACAAGTCTGAGAATCAAAGCTGTGTTTTTACTTCAGTGTTGTGTCCGGAGCTGCCCAGCAAGTACTAGCAATTTAGCCATGTACTATTAGACTGACCCATCACTGTTGATTCCTTCATGGAGCCAACAGGTCACAGAGGTTTTCCTTAGCACAAGTGGCAAGTGTCTGGCTGGCTTCGTATGGCAGATTTGAGCTTCATTTTTGCCACGACGCTGAAATGGAGAGTGTTCTTACTGGACATGAAGTCTTAATTAGTACAGGTCAATAGCAGCACATTATATCCAGACTAGCAACAAAAACAGATGAAAAATGAAATGGAAGAGCCCTTGAGATTCCAAAAACTAAGGGAAATTAAAAAGCATGCCTCTGCAATAATCGTAACTTAAAAATATCTGGTTTTTGCACATGGCAAAACAGCACAATTCGGTCTGCTGCCAAGAAGGAAACACAAGAACAAACTTTTGGTTTTGAAAAAATTAAAAAAAAAAAATTCAGACTGATCAAGTGTTTATAACAGTCTCAAAGAAACATGGCTGTTATCAAATCCTAACGTTCTATTACAAGACTTGTGATAGCCTGATGGAAAATAGCAAGGTTTTCATAAGCACCCCAGTTCCTAGATTCTTAAATAACACGATTCTATTTTATTTGCAAAAGACATATTTCAAACCCTCAACTGATGTGGGCAAAGTAATATTTTTAATCCATTTTTCATTGTTTTGAAAGACCTGACTCATTGAACAGTAAACATTTTGGGTTGGCCATATGTATTTCATTATTTTTCTGCCTGAGCATAGGCTCAGAGAATGCTTTTCTTTTGCCAGAAATACTTGCTGGCTAATGATTTCTGGGAGCACTTGATCATTATTTTCTCAGGGCACTGGGGCAGATTCTTTCCATGAGGCCAGCAGAGGAATCAGTCAGACAGTAACACTAAAAATATCGCCATATCAAAGGAAAGCCTTTTCTACATAGCTTGAGAGGTACTGCTGAAGGAGGATGCTGCCTCTGCTCTACCCAAAAGCAAGAGGTTCCTGCTACCTTTGATGAGTTGGGCAACATGCAACCTCCCTCAGCATAATCCAAAATTTCATTTTGACATGCTGCTTTTTCAATATCCCCTTCTCGATGGGGCGCGTGCCTGTGCACACCCATTTTACAGGCAGCATTTCACTCGTGGGCAACCAGGCAAAGTGATTCCTGGGGCTATCAAAGCAACCAGATGAAGACTGACTTCTCCTCACTCAAAATATTATGCAGCACAATTCTTCTGGTTATTTGCTTGCGACCGAGTCTGCCAAGTGCTGTATAATGTGCAAACCGAGTTGCACACAAAAAAGCATGAAAGAGCATGAACAGATACAAAATTATACAGAGCGAACTTACGCCAGTTGTGAGGCAGCGCAGACAGCAATTAGTTGACTGGCAATGGGATAGAAAAGATTAATTTACCATTCAAAAAAGCCCCTAAACAACACATACAACATGTACTCCACACGAATCAAAGACAATGGTTCCTCAGACGGATGAGCTGTATTGACACCAGCATGAATATACTTTCCCCCGCTCCGCCTCCCCTGCCAAAACCATCTTTTCTAAGGACTAGTCTCAGGTGGTGATGTGAAGACTCCTGAATTCTATCCTCAAGTCATTACGTGACCTTGAGGAAAAAAGATTCACTTAAGTGCACAAGGTCTCCATTTACCCATTTTAGAATAGGTATATAATCATAACAACACTTATCAATAATGCAGAAGGGTTGTGAGGCTTAATTAATTGTTAAGCGCTTCAAGGTCCTCAGCTGCATAATGGCAGTCTTTATTAATTAAGTTCTATTTATTGGCTATCACACTCCTTACATAAATATACCAATCATTATCTTTATAGCAGCTCTGGACTTTTAAAAATCCGTTCTATTTTTTTTTATTTGCCATATCGTAGCCCAAAGATTTTCGTGACCATCTAGAACAGACTGATGGGGGAGAGAGAGAACGTTGTATCAAAACTCAACATTTATTTGCCTCTCGCTGCCCCTTTGCTCTGCTAGAGGTATGTAGGGAGGCTACCACTTATTAAGTTTGTCCAATTAAATCCAGCTGGAATCTATGCAAAGAGAACAGACAGACACGGTTGCTTTTAAGAATGAATTCTTTTTTTTTTTTTTCCCTCTTCTAATTCATAATGTGCTGCAGAGGCAAATTCTACCATTTCCCCCCCAAAACAATAGGATATCACCAGCCTGCTTAAGCATCACAGTTCAAAAAAAAAAAAAAGTCATTAACATAACAATTGATGCTGCTTAACGCCCTTTTAAAATCAGGTTTTAAACACGGGCTTTCTAATGCAAAGCTCGAAACATAGCTGCTCTGCCGTTACTCCCATGGAGGCAATGTAAGAACAGACACTGGCTCCTCCTCAATTCCTTCTGCAAGTTTCCCCATTAACCCAGAGACCACTCCTGGCCTACACAGCCCCACAGAAACACATCCATCGTCTCCAACCCACCCAGGATTTTACCCACCACATTTAAAAATTAAACGGCACTTGCAGCAGTCCTTTTGCATTACGGATCCTAGCTGCAAAGAACTGGAAGTGACTATATGAAGTTTGATTCCACCTTTATTTAAGTGAAAAGGAACTGACAGGTTCTGTAGTATCACCTGGGGTGGGAGGAGGAAGGAAATCAATGAATGAAACTTGAGGGGGGAGAAAAATTAAAATAAAAATAAAAGACTACTTATCTTTCTATTTTTGGACGTACACTCAGTTCTTTGGGGGAACTAAGGGGGGAAAAAAACGCACAAATTACTTTCAGTCTGACAGTTGTGAGTGATCATCACAGAGGTAATATTCTGTATTCGCTAAAACGAAGAAACTCTGTTGTCTGTCAAAAATAAGAGTGAGCATTGTCTTAGACAGTAACACCTGATCTATTATTAATCCATACTTCAGAATATACTTAAAATGTATTGACAGCTTCAAGGAGAAAATGACAACGTAAGGGCTCTCTTAAATTCCTGAGGGAAACCCAGCACTATAGGTAAAGCTACCATTAAAGTTAAAAAAAAAAAAAAATCTATTTCTTTGCAAATACCCTAAATTAGTTATCATTACTTAGCTATTATACCTGCCTGTATAAACAAGTTGTTGGGTCATTGATGAGCCCAGCTTCGTGAAGCATCTGAGAAGGTGTGTTTGGAAAGGGATACCACAACTTGGGAGCATTTTGAAGTCACTTACAAATCAGCTAACTCAGTCAAAAGATAACTCACTTGAGCAAGATATAATTACTTTCAGTTTGCTTAAAGCCAAGGAAAAGTTGACACAGTGATTAAAAGGAGGGGGGAGGGCTAGCAAAGTAGAAAAAAAAAGAGGAGTTACTTTATACTGCTTGAAATTGGGCTGTTCTGAGGCCTGGGACCTGAGCTTATTTGAAGAAAGATTATCTTGACAAATTGGATAAACATTTTGTGCATGACAGGACGCTGATGGAGAGTCTGTTCTGCAAGCACACCTGGGGGATAGTTTGCTCAGTGTGTGACCAAGGTGTTCAGCTAACCCCGAGTCCTCCCAGGGCTCTTTGTTTACCCTGTGACAGGTATAGGCAGATCCGAAGCGGAGGCCTCCATAACAGTTCCTGCAGACTTTGCAGATGCATTTCGCTCCCTCCCCCTTGGGACAAAATACCTCTTGGCTAGACTAGTCCACAAAAAGCTCCAGCAGACTTCCACAAACAGGCTTGCATTTAAGGAAGCCTGCAGGCCGGCATGCCCCAAAAGCAAGATGAGACCAATGCAAATGAGGTCTTGTGGTGTCTCCATCCCTCTCCTCCTTATCCCTCAACACTGACTAGGAGGGACCACCACTCCAACACCCCAAGAGAGTCAAGGCGTGGAAATAAAATGCGTCTATAAACACAGCCTGCTGGTTAATTAGGAGGGGAATGAGCATTACCTGTGTAGACTCTTCACTTTCCTACATCAGAAAACAGGGATGCAACAGCCATCACAGCCATTTTTTTCCATCTTCACTTTGATGTCAGAGAGCGAGCAACACCGGGCGCTAGACCAAGGCAGCCGAAGACCACTGTGCAAGTTGTTGGTGACACCTGCTAGCATCATTTGAAGGACTCCTTTGTCCAGGCAGGCAGCAAGCAAATTTTTGCCTCTTGCAACAGAAGCAAGTTGTGCTGGCAACTAAACCTTTGCAGATTCAAATGATCCACCCTCAGGGCTTTTTTCGTGTGTTTGAAGTCAGGCAGGCAAGGATTGTGGCCTCAAACCCTACTATATTCCCAAAGCCTCCACACAACTCTCCCTGCGCCTTTTTGGGTTGGGCTGGTTTCCAGCCAGAAGAGCTCTGCCCTGTGGCGAGCTGGTTCAAAGACAAGCCCTAATGCCAGAGAAGAAGGGCAGCAGGATGGGGACAGAGGAAGAGACAGTGCTGAAAAGAAACAATTTAGAAGCTGAAGCTGTTATGGGAACTCTTTTTAGGACTACAAAGGTTTACAGTAGCAGATGAGAAAAGCTCAGATCAGAAATTGTTTTTTTCAAATGCCAAAAAATGTTGGCCTGTTCTCACAAAAGAGAAGAAATAACCAATTTCCTACATAAGCGCTCTCACCAGCCTGGTTTCAGCTTGGCTTTTGCCTGCACTTAGCCCATGAACATGAGCAGAGCCCAGAGAGCAGCATTGGAGAAGACAAGCCCTATGGACAAAGGAAGGATCAGAGCAGGGTGACCTCACTTGAGCTGCTGCAGGGCAGGACAAGGCAACTTCTGGAGGAGGTCAGCCCTGACCACCACCTGCCAGGGGAGCACACCTAGCTCCCTGAAACTGGCTGCCCAGTTTTTGGGTAGCTAAACCAAAGGGGGCTGTATGCCATCTCCAGTTATCTGAGTCAAGCACACCAGTGTATAGTCTCAGGGAAACAAGGAACACCAAACTGGCAGACTTCAAGCCAGATCTGTTAAGCATTCAATAAAGTTGCTACCAAGCATTGTAGGGGGTGAGGGGTATCTGACACTCCAGCAGCAAGCACCCCAAATCCTAACCCTCTACCTGGCCCTGATCTGCTCTATTTGGGGATAACTGTCCCCCTCTACCTCTTCTTATTCATAAGATATTTCAAGAGGGGAGATTAGACTTAAGCATCTCAAACTGATAGATTGTATTGACCCTCTGAACATCAGCTATAGATGATAATACGTTTTAGCTGGGAATGGCCTGTAACACTTCTGCCTTGTGTCCACTAGCCCACGAAGGCAATTAGGCACTCCTGACTTGCCATATAGCACAAGGATGTTAATATTGCTTACTGGATCAAGGCACGACTACAGAAGTGGTCATGACATTTATTCTAAGCACTAAGAAAGGGTCAGTTACCTGAAGCAACAGTCAACCGCTTCTGTACTACAGCAATAAATTATTATTCTTCCTTTCTGACTAGCAGCAATAAGCAAACAAAACTGAGCCAGAGCTGCTCTGCAGCAAGGCTGTGACACCTAACAGATTTGGTTTAAAACGCAGAAGAAACAAGAAAGCGCTATTAAATAGAAATCTTGGAGAGAGAAGCTATTTTTAACTTGAGAAGAGAGGGGGGCAGGGAGTACCCTCATTGATTTTGTCTTTCGAACCTAATTGTCCAGAATAGCTGCCATCACTGTATTCAAAAAGCAGCAATCAAAGCAGTAAAAGGTGTGGTAAAATTGCTTTCCTCCAGAAAGCACTTTTGCCCAGCCGATTTGTATCCCCGCCTCTGCTCAGGCAGCACACCCCAAAGCTGATGCACACTCCCCTTGAGAACTGTGACATAACTCAGAATAACTTCGGACAGTGCTCCCCATGCGAGAAAGAAACAGGTGGATGGAGATGATTTCTCTCCAGCTGGTGGGAGCAGTGTGAACCTTTGTAGGTAGGCCTGGACTCAGCAAACAAGTACCATCATTAGAAAGTGATCTGGAAACAAAGCAGAATGATAGGAAACAAATATTTTTCCAGGATGTAGCCGTCTACGGGATATAACCAGAAAGTTAATAAGCTCCTAAAAGCAGCTCTGTATCTCTAGCTTGCCCTGAGGGGTGTTTAGCTGATGAGAAACGTTCTCATGATGCAACCCTTGCGCCTTCTATTTCATTAGTTGAGTGTGTTGTCAATATCCTGACAGGAGGGATTTTATTTTCAGGTTGACTGAAACAGAATTAGGACACTGTTTCATTTCAATTCATACAGTTATTAATAAAAACCAATTTTTTTTTCCTTATTTGCCTGCGATACTATACTGCACACACAAAGGGAACAATGGTTGTCAAAGCCAGAGTCGGCCAAGCAGGAACGTTCTGGTGTTTAACGCACACGATGATGTGAACTATTGTCTCCCAGCTTACACGGCCATGGCTGCATGAGCGCTCTGCAGTCAGCACATCTCTGTTTACAGGAAGGAATCCAAGCTACAGAGGAAACAATGACTTTGCAGTTTGATAGAAATGCTCAGGCACAGATGAGCCAAAAAAAAAAAAAAAAATATATATATATGGCGCAAGAGAACATATTTAGTGATCTAACAACTGACGTCAAAACTTGAGGCAAACCTGCCTGCTACCAGGCGTGTGTCTCAGCCATAAATGTCCCTTTTGATGGAACATGCCCAAGACACCCTCATTATTAAAGCCTCTTCTCAAACAGTAAACGATACAACTTTCCTTCCCAGTTTTATTCTCTCATTTTCTCTCTTCAGATTTAACTTTATTCAGCCTCAACCAAATTACTGTCATTTTCAGACAGAAAATGTGGAAAATTAACGTCATTTTCTCTGCAAAATTAACCTTTGCACACAAGTTTCCCTACAAACTCCCTTTCTGCAAAACTCCAAGTATTTTGGCAAAACTTCCAAAGTAATTAAAGAAAGCCAAAGGCACTTTTGCCTTTAGATTAGTTTTGCATTTTCCCTTCAAGGGCTCTCCACATTTCTGAAGACCACGCATTTGTAGTCAAGAGGTGGAATTCAGGCAGCAGTAAGGTGTGACACTGAGCTGTGATCAGATGGATACGTTTATAACAGAACTTTCCATCAGCACAAACTATCAGGCACTGGTGACACAGAATCAGATTTTTCAAATGTAGGTTTTCTTTTTAAAAACAGGACTTTCATGACTTCTAAAAAGGGGGCAGAGAACTGGGCCAGCAGGATGTCTGCAAACAAGCTTCCTCTATGTATTCCAAGTGCAAAAAACAACAAAGCTCCAGCATCTCTACTTATTCTCAAAGTTTTAAAACTACCAGTTTCAAGCCCACCTCACTCTCAAGGTTTTAAAACAACAGGTTGCAAGCCTGCCTGGGACCACTGACTCCATTTAGGTGGTCAAATCACTTTTGAAAACAAAAATAAGTAAAAATAATCTGTTCTCCAATGCCTTTTCTACCTGTCTAGCTAAAGTTGGCTCAACAAACCACCTGCGCATCACCCATGGGTGATGCAGAAAACGTTATCTGTACCAATATTGTGACAATATGGTTCATCCCTATTTTGTGGTTTTTTTTTTTCAATGCATGTGATTTTAATCTCATAAACCATTCACGGTTACAATTAGGAGTATCCTTCCTTACACTCTGAGTTAGAGTGTACCCACCCAGAATATCTCTCAGAGGCTGTTACACAAAAGACAACCACTTCTTTATGGTCCAAGACCCATTAGCTGGGCAGACAGGCGTGTTTCAAGCACAGATCCCAGAATATAGGGAAGCCATTGTTTCACTTTGGAACAGGCCAGGGAGCTTCCATCACATGGGGGAAACCTTTGATGTCCCTTGGATTTAGTGGGCGAGTCCAAACGAAAGGAGGGGGCAGAACAGCTTCTGCCAGGAAAGACAAACTTCTCTCGCTGATGATGGACACCTTCTGGATGATGGACACCTTCTGTAGGAACAAAACGGGCTCCCACGGTTGTTACCAGAGAGAAGTAGGTTCTGACTGGCAGGTCAGAAAACAAGGGGTCTACAGGCACGATGACTGGGAAAAAGAATACCAGCTCCAAGTACCAAAAAAAAAAATCCCCAAAAAACCAAAAGGACACCTGGTCTTATGACTAAAGACATGAAACTGCCCTATGAGTAAATGTAAATATCTGTATATTAACATACTGGTATTTTTGCAGCTGTAAACAATTTTTCCACCGCATTGACTCAGCATCAAAACCATGACTTGTGAATTTTCTCATCACAATATTTCAGTACAAAAGCGACAAGACATGACAATGCAAACATCTTGAGGACCGATCAGGTAAATTTTTAACTCTCTGGAGCTTCTGGCGCAGAAGAGCAATTGAGCTATCCTGAGGATTTCATTTAGTCCTATATAAAAATCGAGATGTAAACCACAGAATATGGGATCCCAGCCAGAAGCAAAGCCTCTAAGGTCACAATAAGATTTGAAGTCTTTCCTGCTTTTCAACTTGATTCCGAGCTTCTGAGGTTAGTGGTAATGGTGCTTTCTGTTACTTCAAATCTGTTTTTAAAACAGGAATTAAATGTGCATTTCCTATCCTACAGCTAGACAAAGACAAGGGTTGTCTACACTGCATGGTCACCAGCCACAAAAGCTGTCGAGTCTCCTGGGCAACACATTTCCCAACCCCACTTCTTGCTTCTAGTCAGACTTAGGATCCACAGAGCACTTAGGATGGGTCAGGCTTCAAACATCTGCCAGACACCGCACTAAGTTTGGACCTATGAAAGTACACCTTGTCCAGCCCCATTGCAGAGACAGGGAGAACAGGACAAGGGGTGCGGAGGGGAAGAAAGAAACCCATGGTTCAACAATTCACTTTTGGGACAACACATGCCCAGGTTCCTCTGCTTGAGGCTCGAGTCTAAACCTCTACCCAAATATATGTCTTCATGCAAACAACGTGGGTGAGTCTGGATTTGTGAACTAGACCCTCATCATGCAGATTATTTTTTAACAAAAAACAATCCTGCATTATTGCGGGAACGCCGTTGTCAAATTCTGAAAGGCAGCTAAGAGACCAGTAAAGTAATCCCTACCTAAACAGTCTATAAACCACTTTGTCATCTTCAGGACAAAAACCTACTATTAAACATAAGGGTGGCAAACTTTGAGGGAAGCATTTGGAATAAAGTGAAAGCACACCATAGCTTTATTTCTCTGTGTCAAACTCCCCATTCTGACTCAGTGAAAGGAGTCACGTGCATCCCCAAGCAAACAGCTTGTTTTGGTGTTTTTTTTTTTCTCCCCCAAGTGCAGCCATGAAGAGGTTTTGTATGATGTTTCTGCAAGGTGAATGCTTCTTTAGTCTGGATCACGTTTTTGTTGGATTAACGCACAAGTCCAATGGCTATTGACTTGGGCAGACCCCCACCCCTCCCCATTTCCAGATTAACAGAACTATTCAGGAAACTAATTCATTTTTTAGTAATACAAGATAATTCATTCCACATAATCTGCGGACAACATAAATAGTAAGCTATAAGCAGACAATAAGTGCTTTTGTAATATGAAGCAGAAACCCCGATTTGTAAACTTAACTCCTATTCAAGCCAGAAATCCTTAAACTAGAAGTGAGAACCTTTTTCTCAAACCAAGTTTTGCCACACAGAGGCTTTTTTAATGCCTCCAAATACACGAATCCAACAAGCACCAAGATGTCTCGAGACACTTCATTAACAGTTATCAAAGCCGACAAGACTCTTCCCCTCTAATTTTTAGAGGTTTCATAGAAAAACAAGATATTAGAAGACTTATTATTGAGGGATGGAGTCTATACATTTTTGTTACAGAGCCAAATTCTCTCCCTGAGACCACTGCACTTGCACATCACATACACTGTTGCCTTTTTGCTTGGTAGGGTTGTTTTTCTGTTCTAACAGTGCACTTGCACAAGCAGAAGAGCAGTTCCTTGGGAGGCCAAATCCAGCGATATCGACCCACCACCCTCCGCTGCAGATCCTATTATTCTGGCATTACTTTTCACCCCTCACCCTCAAGAGAAATATGCTAATAAGGGGCTTGATGAAAAACAAACAAAACTAACCTGCTAGAACTCCATGTGACATGTTGACTCAAGAAAAATAAAGTGTCCCTCTTTGATATACATCTGTCCACTTTGCAGGGTAGATAGCAGGGGGCCTGCTGCAGGTGCTAAGGAGAGGAGTTACAGCCAGCTTCCAAAGTTCATATTGATAAATCATAAGCATATCACACTAGCCATCTGCACACACCTACTCACATCTGCAAGTCATACGGAGGCCTTGCAAGGAGCTGAGGGAAGTTTCACATACAGCTGAGCAAACCCTTCCCTCCTCCATCCATGCTGGAATTTCAGATCTTTCTCACCAGGTTCAGCTCTTACGCTTGCCAAGAATAACTTCCCTTCTTTCCACCAGGTCCTGTCTCAAGATCCTTTCAGATCTTGAGATCCGCAAGAAACTATACTGCTCACTCTCACCATTTACAACTTGTTTCATCACTTCCTCCTTTTATGAATTTCTACATACGTACACGCACATCGTACTTTTGACTCAACAGATACTTTCTCCCTGCTCCAGATGGCAAATCCAGATTTAGCCGAAGAAGTTTGAGGACCAGTTTAAACACCTTTCAGTTCAGATTGTTTATATCCCAAACCTAATCTCACAGTTCCTTCTTCCTGCAAGGATTTGGCATCTGCTTCCACAGGCTAACATAAAAATGCATGAGGATAAGCATGCGCTATTCTCACTAACAATAAAGGAGACAGTAAATGTAATAAGCTTGTTAATAGTATTTAACGCGTACAGGCACCTAATCAACAAAGGACTTTAGCACACATATAACACCATTCCTATTCACCAAAACGCATAAAACCAACCTTTAAGCACAGCCTTAAACGCATTTTGCTGAATAGGGACAAGTAATCCAAGCCATGTGCGTGGGGGCACCGGCAAATTAACGCTGTAAGGCTAAAAATCTCAAAGACCGACGTTTTTTTGTTTTTTCCTTCACGGCCCTAAACTCCCCTTTAGATAAAAACCACCTAAATGAAGTTTAACTTTGGCCAGCAGAATCCACTTTCAGATTATTCTGTTTTCCTTTCGCACAAGCCCGCGACTTTCACATAATCCACAAGCAAATAGCTCTATTCTGTAGATTAGAAATTATAAAAGACCATGTAATCAGCTGACAAAAGAACTGAAAACAACCCCAGAGGAAAGGCAGAGCTGCTCTCACAGGCTCACAATGTGCTGCTCTGTCAGCCTCCCACCCTTCCAGCAGATACTCCTGACATTTCTTATGTCATTACTGGACTTTATGAATGGGACCGTAGGATGTTTGCTGGTGAATAATCAGAAAGGGAAGGGGCATGGTATCACGGACAAGGGAGCTGCTTCACTCTCTGCTGACCAGATCCAAGCAATTAGTTCACTGCTTTCTCCTACCACCAACTATGAATCACAGCTCGACATTGTATTAAAGGCTGAATGGCTGCTCGTTTTTGAACAAGGATGCTTAAGAAATTTAGCTATTGTAACCTCAAACTGCGCGTGGTTTGGCGGTTTTATTTAGTTCACACGTATCTAAATGTTTAGGGACTTACACAAAGGCTCATCAACCTTTCCCGGCCGGAAAAGCCAGCTGAAAGTCTCAGCAAGGAAAGTTATCGCAGGGAGGCTGCTCCTCAGGCTGGAAAAGAGCAGCTGGCAATCGGAAAAAGGTGTTTGGAAACAGCAGCCTTACAGGTTTCTGGAGAACAGCCAGTTCTGATACAAGAAATGCCCCAGCAGATAGAAAGGATGCAGCACAAACATGAACCACGGCACCTGCACAGGAGAGAAACCTCACAACTCACCTTGCCTGCATGAAGCATTTCAGCAGAGCTCAGACCCCCGCAGGAGTCCCACCAGAGCAGACAGATCTGTCTGAGAATCATAGAATGTTCTGGGCTGGAAAGGACCTCTAGAGGTCATCTGGTCCAACCTCCCTACTGGAGCAGGGACATCTCTACCTTCCCTTCTGCCTGCAGGGCTGCTCATTTTGCTTCGTTTTTCCCCTGGGTGGAGCCTGCCAAGTCATGATGCACCCAGGGCAATATCTGGCTAATCGATAAATACCTTCGGCCGTGATTAGGAGCTCAGCACCACCATGTCTTGGCTTGCAGAGTGCCTGGTGGGACCAGCCCTAGGATCACAGCCAGTTTCCCCATCTTGCTGTTAAGTAGTACGGCTGTCAGGGATCACAGGGCCAAGAGGCTCATCACCAGTATGTAGGGGGAGGACATTTTTTGAGAACTTGGGAGTGAGAGGGCTTTCCAAGGTGATCAAGGATTGAGTGTTTTGAGGGCGAAATATCAAAATGCTGATTCAGAGAGGTGTGCTCTGTCAACATCAAACCTGCTAGCCCTGCACACATGGCCAGAGGTCATCATCAGATTCCTGACCACCAGCAGGCATCAAAAATCCCACAGCACTTTGCCAAAGGAAGGGCTGCTGCTGAACCCCAGAGCTGCTCTGTACTGGATTTCTTGGTGAGGTACATGCAAGATGCTTCCCCTGGAGATAAGCAAGTAATGAAAAAACTATTCACAAGTACTTGCTTGAATACAAAAAACACCAAGTTTAATCTCTTTATAACCCTTTTGCGTAAATTTTTGCTGAGCTTTAGAGTTCTATGATTCCTAAAGAACATTGCTATAAGTGAATTTTAAGTTTAAATACTAGAATGTTCATTGAGAGTATGAGTAGAACGTTATAAAAGTCATAATTCACACTGTCTTGCGGAGTTATACAAGCTAAAAAGGCAAGTAATACCATCTGCCACATAATTGCTCAGCATCAGCAGGTGACAGATTTTGGTTGGGCCAGAATAATTTTAGTATGGACACACAATCACTACAGAATGCTTAGAAAAAAAAAAAAGTATTGTCTCCCCATTAAGTTAATACATTTAATTATACTGTAAAACACATATGCCATGTGTGCATTCTTAAGTATGGAATACAGTTGTCCAGTTCACAGAAGCAATTGCTTTTTATTAATTCAATTATTTATAATTTTTTGTTTAACATTAGCAAGTTCATGGAAACTACTATCAGTTGATTACGCTTTAAGAAAATAGCAAAGAAAAAAAAACAGATACAAGACAAAAAAAGCAACATTAAAGAAGATTTAGGCAATCCACAGATAAACCAAGGTTGATCTTATCGTATAAAGGTTCAGGCCTTTTCATTGTCTGGTTTAGCTATTCGGTCTGCAAGTCAAGCTTTTTCTTCCAACATCTTTTGATATCTATTTAATCAGAAAATATGTTTATTTTGCCTATCTGCCTCACGATCTGAAGAGATGTGCCCTCAAACACTAAGATTTGTACAGCAAGTAGAGCTGAAAACTAAACTGATCCCACCACAAGCAAATTATTAGCTTCCCGACTGTGGAAGCAAAACTTCACTTAATCTGATAGCAAATAATGTGCATTTCTCCAGCAATTCCTACTTGGACTAATCAGTCAGGCTGATGGATGTTTAGCACTTACCTTAATGCAGATTTTTGCTTTAGCTAACATTTGTAGAAACAAAATCAATTACAAGCTGGAGATTACCGGACTGATGGGCTCTCATGCTATTGCAGTTGACCGTGCAATTGAGTTTCTAAGTGACAGACACCACAGGACAGTCTCAGCTTGGCAAAACCCTCCTTGCTTTCCCACTTATCTCACTTATTCTTCATTCAGCACTTTCGTTTCCCATCCTTTGCCTTGTTTTCTGAGCCATCCGAGCAGAGCACGTGAATGTGTTTTGCTCTTCCCTGATGAAGAAATCTGGGTGCCACCAGCCTAGCAGACCATCACCGGCTGGCACAGCCATGGGGACAGTTACACTATTACCCTCATCACCAGTGAATATTCTAAGGTGGAAACGTTCGACTTTTAGTGCGGAAGCCACAACACAAAATAAAGCCTGGCAACACTCAAGAACACACTCAAAAGCTTCACAATTAATGCTTTAATCAGCACGATCCCGTGCAAAAGGGAATTGCTGCAGTTATAATATTTTAAAGATGCAAAAGGCTCCTACTTTCCCTACTTCAAAGCATTGTCATTGCTCCCTCAGCCTCACTCAATCTCTGTTATGCAGTATATATTTACAAGAAATTATCATAGCCCTGTTTCTGCTTTTTCCCCCCCCCCTCCTAGAAAAACAGTTGTACAATTCAGAGTCCTCCCTACCTGCCTTAGAAACACTGGTGCTTAAAATCAAACCTATAACTACTCCTCCCCAGCAGCGGTGGGAAGGCCCAGCACTTTGCAGAATCAAGCCCAGCAAAAAAAGGTAAAATTAATTTAACCTGTTGCAAAATGTCTCATCCATAGACTAAATGAGTATATTTAGGGGAGAAAAAAACCTATTAAAATTTAAGCAGGTAGATGGCATATGAACGTAGGAGGCTTTTTTTCCAATTAGCTAACTGTCTCTAGCCTGGAGCTAGAGTCTCTCAAACGTTTTTACAACACAGCGATACTCCAGTTCACATCTGTCGGGTGGAATATTTGCAGCTTTGTAATTATTAAAATTGTCTGAACTCCAGAGCTGCAAGCTGGATGGCTTGGATGGGACGAGTCTGGCATAAGGTATGGAAATAAGACTCCTGCATCCAGTCAGGGTCTAAGTTAGCTTTGGAACATTAAAGAGCTACAGAGGCCAGGTTTCTTTTCCACAATTTGTATCTTGATTTTGATTGTCTCATCTATAACCACTTCTGTGGCTGAACCATGCAGTTTCTCCACCTCCCCACGGCTTCCTTCCTATTAGAAGCAAGCTGACATTACAGACTTTTCACCATCTCTAATTAGGAGACTTCCAGACTCTCTCTGCCTTACTTGTAGCGTGTTGTCACAAATCTTGCAGAAACTTGTAGCTCTCTCACCAGTTGGTGAGCTTTGGCCAAAGTCGACCAAAAACATCAGGATTTGTTGAAAGGAGAGAGAGAGACAGACAGTATCCTCACCCAGGCCTTAGCTGCATGGATCTGTGCTAGGAAACCAACCTGTGGGTCAATACAGCATTGATTAAGCCAAGACAGCATCAACACAAGGGGATTCCTTCCAGCTAAGGACCTAAAAGCAGTGGGATGGATCATCCCCACGAGGGGAGCACCACTGACCCCAGCAGGAGCACAGCGCACATCCCAAGGGTTTAGACAGGTGAGTTTAAAAAACACAGTGAGACCAAGATCTCACCCACTACAGTGGGGTGGGCTTTGCTAAAGACTTGCTTAAAAACAGAAATGAAGGGATAAAACATTTTGGGACCTTCCCCCACACACACCCTCCAAGAAAGAGCTAGCTATCTCGCTGTCATCTTCTGTTTTAACAACACCAGCAGCTCCTCTTGGAGCAGACTTCCCACAGAAATGATGTGTGGTGGCAGAGTAGAGAAAGAAAAATAAAATACAACTCTTTTCCACCAGTTCATTTGACAGCAGATTTTCCCGGCGCTTTGACACGCACCTACTGGCAGGTCTGGGGTTGCAACGTGTCAGGGTGGTGGGAAGGGCTCCCACACAGGGGCTATGCCACGATGGGAGACCTGTTCTTCAGGCAGAAGATTCTCTAAGCGATATCTGCATTGAAAAATATTTACCCTTTGTGTCTCCCCCCCACAAGGAACAACACAGATGTGGGCTCCGTTTTTTTAAGACACACTCGGATAAGTGCAAACACATCTCTTTTGTAATCAGCCTGGGCTGACCCTGTTTAGCCTGAGGTCAACGACCGGTGGCATCTGACCTGCTGAAGTTAATGCGGCAGAACAATAGGAGAAGGTTGCTGAGGCCTTATCCTATTACCTTTTTGATACCAAATTAATTGTTTTTCTCCCTCTCCGTGATTCTCTGACCTTTCAGCTATATGTGTTGCTGGCACAGAGTGATGGATTAAATTTAAGCAAGTACATTTCTTGACATTGTCTCACAGATTTGAAAGTTATTTAGGTCTTCCTTTCAGTCCTAAGAGGTTTAAGAATGTGCTTATGATTGCAACCTAATTTGATAGTTAGAGATGATTGCAAATATTAATTAGCTTGTGAGTATCAGAGGCAAGAAAACCAAAGGAAAGATCACAGCACTTCTTACTAAAAAAAAAACAACAAACCCCACACAAGTAACGCAGAGACAGAGACGCTCTGTAAACCATTGGTAGGCAACTCTAGATGTCTGGTATAACCTTAATTGGTAATGTTTTATTAATTGGCAAACCCCCCAAATTACTTGTAGAATAAATTTAATACGACCAATATTTTTCAACTGGAGAATTCACCATGATACTACAATGGATGAGGAGAGATCGCATCGAGCAGCTATTGATCCTTATCACAGCTTTGATTTAATTAAGTTTTTGTTCGACCACTTCACCAGATGGAATAAGCCAACATGACATGGTGCGGACTAACACCATGTTAAAAAAAAAAGTGAAAGAAATCGGTTCAGGTTTCAGGTTTTCCCCCCTGCCATGCATCAGTTAAAAGCACGAATCCTGGAAATCTGAATTACGAATCTAAAGCTCAAAACATTAAGAGGTGCATGTAGGTGACTGCAAAACATCAAGACATTAGGCCCAGGTGCATGTTCTCTGCTTGGTTCAGCTCTTTGTAGGCAGAGCTGCCTTCCCTGCTCCTCCCAGCTCACAGCGCACGACAGCAAAAGGCAAGTGTCATGTTCTGCCAGGTTATAACACCCACAAGAGTAAAAATAGTTTTCCTTGAGACAGTATTTTTCACCTGTGTTAGGTGTCAAGGGCCAAATCAGCAGCCAGATACAACCTGACTTCACCTGAACTGTAAAAATGAACGTGAACTTGGGGCTACCAGATTCTGGGCCTGCCACATCTGGGTTTCAAGTGCTTTGGAAACCTGGTTCTCAATGTCCTTTAGCCTTCCCCTCTACCCCACCAGAGGAGAAAAAAAAAAAAAAAAAAAAAAAAAAAACAAACCACAAAAAAAGCAAAAAAAA
>JAVSBS010029588.1:0-12066 GCA_033124195.1 Coracias cyanogaster
CTGGAGAATGGCTCATCGGTAATAAGGAGAGGACTCCAAATTCTTGAAGGCCTTTCATCTGGTGAGCTCCAAGAATTCAATCAAGAGCCTGCACCACCCAGCAAGGGTGGGGCCCTACACCCATTTTGCAGAAGGGCAAGTCATAGCATAAAAAGGTGAAGGCGATGGGGTTTCAAGCAAGGCCTCTAATTTTGGAAGCCTGACATCAGAGTGCACTTTCTGCCTTCCCAGAGGTGCTGATCTACTAGTGCTCCATGTGAAACCAGTGGGCTGAACCGGGGCTGTTCGGCCCCTTAAGTCAGATGTTGGGTTTATACTCACAAGAAACTCTTTTGCCCTGCTTCCCCAACACACAGAAGTTGCCCGGAGCCACCGAGCTGGGAGCAGAGCAATGGCTCTGTGCTCACTCTTCAATCGCTAGCCTTCATTCCCTCTATCCAAATTGGAAAACTACGTGATACTCTCCAGTGGAGTTAATGTTTCTCACTCTCCCTTTCTTTTTTAATTATATTACTTGTACTTAATGCAATCCCTCTAGCTGCTCTTCTTGTGTCCCAGTTCCCCGGGGCGCGGCAACTAGTGCCAAAACTACCGTGAACCAATCCGAGAAACCTGCGGAGCTGGGATGGAGCCAGCTACAGGCACGGGAGCCGGCTGATTCCAAGCTAATTCCTTTCAAAGACGGGAGATGGTGGGAAGTGCCTTGCTACCAAGGGCTGCCTGTGCCACGACTTGCGGGGTGAACACTGTTCTGCCCTCCTCGTGAGTGACTGCTCCAGGGACATCAGCACTGTGCAGCAGGGAGGCAGTGCTGGGAATTTAGATGGTTTATGACTGGTTGGCAGCCAGAGGACACAGACAACCCAGAACACTCACAGTTTGCTCTCCCTAGACAAGAGATCCACGGAAAGGGGAGACTTATGCAGGGAATTTGGAGAGCAGTTAGGGGTCTGATTCCGGCCCCCCAAAAAGCCCAATAAGGCAACTTTGCTACTGACTTCAACAGGAACATGATTAAGCTCTGGGAAACCTGTGTGAGCATGCAAGAGGGCATGGGAGAAGCCATGAAGCTGTGTGTGTGTGAAATTGGATTGATAAGGAAAGGGGCAGGGATGCAGCCCAGGGTGGGAGCAAAAAAAGATAAGCACAAAGGTGTAGGCAGAGGTGGAGTTCTGGAGAGCTTTGGAAGTTGGGCAAGTGAAATTGAGAGAGATGCAGGGAGCAGTGCTGCAACTCATGAGAAGGTTGGGGCAGAAGGGTAGGACTTCTGGGCTGGGGATGGCTAGGGAGGAAGGGGCAGGGAGAGTCCTGGAATGGAGACATGAGAGAAATCACAGCCTTAATGGTGGTAAAACTCTTTTCCATGCTTTGTTTGGAGGTTCTCAGCATTCTAACCACGAAAATGGGATCTACCTCTCCCCTTTTTTTAAACACTTCCAATCTGGCACGTCCACAGGCTTTGGCAGAGAAGGTACCACATGCCCGAGTACCAACAGTAAGAGCGAAGATGCTGCAAGTGGTTGCTTTTCAGTATCTTTTTCCAGTTCTGCGCTCCCTGAACACAGATCACTTCCCAAAACCACTAGCTGGTTTCTGTGCTCCTGCAGCTCTCCCGGAGGCTGCCGTCTCTAACGTGGAGAGCAGCCCTTCCTCGGGACACACCGACCCGCGCAGGCACCGAGAGGAGCGCGGCCATTCAGGGCAGGTCCTTTCCCACCTCTGGTTTTGGTTTCCCACTCCCTTGCCCAGTGCCTGCTTTTGAAGCCTCCTGTGCTTACACGGCGTCGTTTTGAGGTTTATCGTTCGGCACAGAGGAGAAGAGTGACTTCTTTCTTTCTCCTGTTCTCTATTTAAAATCAAAAAAGCTAGGGAATTGCTGTATCAGGAAGCCCATGAGTGCAAAGCTGAGCGTGGTTCTGTTTGTTTTCTGTTGTGAAGCATGCAGCTTGGTTACCCTTAAAGTTTTGATTTCTCACCCCTGCTTTTACTACAGCTAAGGCACAACAAGCACCATCCCGAGCCGAAGCTCAGAGGACACAGCATATCAGACCAGGTCTCAATTATTAAACTCCAAGGCCTCGTATAGCTGTGATGCAGGTGTGTTGAGGTTAGGAATTACATTTTAATGTTCCAGTGTGCTGTCATTCCTGAGATTTAGGATGCAGTCTATTAGGCATGGGATTAAGTCCCCTTTTGTCATGCTGACAGCTTCTGAAAAATCCCACCCCTCAGTGTGAAAGGATATCAAAAGTTATAAGGTGAATATTGTTGCATCGGCATAAGTTTTCTGCTTTCTTCCTGAGTGCCTGTTAAGCCCTTGCCGTACGTGCAGGATAGTACATGTGGAAATGGTAATTGCAAGCCCATTATTGTTATTGCTATAATTTTTTATTAGTGTGTTTTTTTTTTAATTTTATGGTGCCCACGTGTGCAGGTAATTCACGGAGAAGTACACTTACGCCATGGGAAGGTGGGAAGGCTTTAGTTAACTGCAATAGTCTCGGATCCAGTTTTGATACCGGTTTCTATCATAAAACATCATCCCTCAACTTCAGGCAAATTGCTCTGGAGCAGCCTCGCGCAACCCTGTTGTATTGAACGGTGCTTTGGGAGTGGCTCAGCCCTGGGAGAACCATGCTGCTCATTCTCAGCGAGGGGCCATTGGTTTGGACCCTCTCAAGCCTGTGTGCACCTGACTCTTCTATCCAGTGAAGCAGCCTTACTACTGCAACGCAGGGAGGGAGGGATGAGTAAGTCAAACTTCTAAACAGTTGTGAGTTGCTGACTATGAGATAAGCCAGATACGAAGGCAGATAAGTATCTGTTTCAAAGAGGTTACCATCTAAATAGAAACTACACAACAAATATGATTGTCTCCTATCTTACAATAGTGACCGCAGTTCCTGCCTAATAACTCGTACTGGAGAAAGCTGCCATGGCTTTAACGGCCTCGTTCTGGCAGGGTTCGGAGATCTCTTATTTAGATTTGGGGAAGCATCCGAGGCTCTGGGTGCTGAATCAATCGGTGAGTTCCACCTTTGTGAAGAGGATGACGGAGCGGTGCTTACGTTACATCAGAAGCGCTCATCAAAAGGAGGTGGCTTGGGGCTGCGTTCAGGCTGCCTGCTTTGGTGTCTAATAGGCAAGGAAGACCAATTCAGATTAGCAGTGAGCAGTGACCCTAGGCTGGGTTTAGACAAGGAGAGCTGCAGCCAGAGTCCTGCCCAACCAATGGGATCAGACCTTCGGTCTGTTGAATCAGATGTGGGTTGGTCAGTCAGTCTGTCTGTTGGAAGGGTATGGTCTTCCACGCGGTGAAATCAGAGCTGCTGAGGTGAATCTTTCCAACTTCCTCCTGTAAGGCTGGCTTTTCAGAGCTTTGCAATATGTCTGCAGATGTTTTCACGAGCGGAATGTTTGCCAGAAGTTCAGAGATCAGTTACAAAACATGTACTTTTTTTTTTTTCCTCCCCGTCTTCCTACTGGTAAGGAAGAGTTCGTGGAGTAATTGCAGGCAGGTTGGGAGATGTTTTCTTCATAATTCTCCTTCTTATGAAATGTTTATGAAACACCTTCCACAAATCAGTTACGCAAGCAAGCTGAAGAGCTTTGATCATTTTCCATTGCCTTCAATGTGTTTCTTAGTTTGTTTTGCTTTTTGTTTTTGTTTTTAGGCCAGAGATAGGTAAGAAACAATCCATCCTTGGCCAGGCCTAGCAGATGTGCTAGCCAACTAAGCAGAGGACTGTCTTTCCACCCAGTCACCCTTCCTGTGTTTTTCACTCTGATTGCTTGGGGGCAGCTGACCCTATTTTAAGGCTGTGAAAACATCCACTTGAGATTTGCAAGAGTGATCCCTACCCTATCCCGGAGAAGCCCCAAGGTAGCTCCACGTCCCGGTGCCGCCACCTGCCGTTACCTCCTCCAGAGGAGCCTGAAGCTGCTCCAGCCCAAGGGGAAGAAGGTGCCTGGAGATCCACAGCTGGCAGCCCAGGCCGGTGTGTTTTTCCTTAGATAGGCTTATTTCCCCAAATCAAACTCCGTGGGAAGAAACTTAGGTTGGCTCTCAATGACTCCTTGTTCCCCATTCCCTCTCCGGCCTGATTGTTGTGTAAAACCAAGGTCCTGAGGAACTACAGTGTGATCTGGTCCTGGTTTTAACCCAATCAGTGTCGCTCACTTGCAGAGTTTTAGCAGGGTTCTCGACAGATTTGGTAATTGATAATGTCAACCTTTTTTGGTTCCTTAAAGGAAACTTTTCTCCTATCTGTAGAAAACGCCTGCAAATATGAGTCAGATGCACTGGGAAAGGAGAAGGCGACTCCTCCCCTTGTTTTATTAATTTAAAATTTGCATTATTTTAAGGGAGTCTCATGATATTGAGTGGCCTCGCCCACAATGTGTGTGGTTTTTTGGGGTTTTTGGTTTTGGTTTTTTTAATGTACAGTTGGTAATACTGCCGGTTTAGCCAGGGAAAAAAATGAAGGTGCGGGATTTGCATAAACCATCCCAAAAGTTTTGGATATATCCCGAACTCTCACTAATGTACAATTAGCCAGCTGCAGGTCTGTTGGGGAGAGGAAGAGGAGGGAGAGGTAAATTTAAGCCTAAACCTAATGAAAATAGGTGCAGGGGAGAAGGATTTGTCAAGAACACCCAGGTTCCCGCCCACTGCGCAGGAGGGAGCCAGAGAATTCCAGGGACCGGGGGAAGGAGCAGTGGGAGATGTTGTTGTTTTTAAATCGGGAACCGGTCCTTTGCCAAACCCACCTCCCGTTCTCGTATTGTGCGATGCCGGGATGCAGCTACACACCCCTTTCACCCTGGAACGCTTCCAAATCATTCCACTTGGCAGCTGTAAAAATTGATTTCAGTTTGGAAATGGCTTGTGCTTCTTCAACACTCCACTCCTATTGGGATCAAGTGCCTTGTTCTTTAAGTCGTGGATAACTTTTATTTTTGGGACTGCTCAGACTTGGATGACTGCGTTGTGTGAGGCAGACACATGAATTGCAAGCAGGGGTAATTTATTTATTTTTTTTTCTTTTTCCTTTTGGCTCGGATGGCTTCTTTTTAACGCGCCCTCAGAAAGAAAAACGCGCATAAACCCATTTGCTTGCAATGGCTGGATGGCTCAGGGGTAACGGTGTGTTCTCCTGAGCCTTTTGTCTAACAGTAACTTAGACACTATCCGTGTTGATAGTGATCAAGAAGATCTTTCCATCTGATTTTTTTTCCACCAGGCTGGGAGGGATGAGCATGCCAACCTGAAAGGTAGGAAAGAGCTGGAATTCCATAGCATGTATAACTCTTGTTGCAAGGAGCTCGTACTATTGCAAAACTAGTTTCGGCAGTGTCCGGAGCTACAGTTGTAATGAAAGGAGATGTTGTAATTCTCTTCCCTCCTTGTAGTACCTTCCAAGCTTCAGAGGTTAATGTTACAGGGACGGCTTCTTGCGCTGCAGCTGCGAGTCTCTTGCGATCACATTTTCTCCTTTCCTCCCGCTATGGGGATTTGTGTATTGGTTTGCTTTAGTCAAATTGAAACAAAACCTCCGTCACCCAAAACTTTGCACTTGGGCCATTGTTTTTAAAAGCTGAATTTCTTGTCCCCCTCTGCTGGTGGGAGGTTGCATGACCTAAAGTCCTATCAATGCTGCAGAACCCCTGCAAACGCGACTCTGAGGGTCTTTGGGGGATGTTGGGCTCCGGAGTAATTTGATGGGAGATGGTGAGGTTCAGCCCCAGTAGTAAGAGAGATTCTGCAATGCTGAGCCCACAGACAGGATTTTCAAGACGCGTCCTTTCTGGTGTCCTCCTGTTTTTTCCAGTTTGGGGAAACTGGAGCTTCTTCTTGCACTGGAAAGCCTTAGACGATGAATGGGACTCACAATGCGAGCCTTGTTCCAGGCATTCTCACGCTTAGGAAAAACTTGAGCCAGTCTGCCTGGACTTTTTGTTAGAGAAAAGGTGTTATGAGAGCTCTGTATGACTTTGCTGTCTCCTGTGTATGGCATCTGTGCATAGATACTCCTCAGACAGTTTTCAGGAACTCACCTAAAAACTTCTAACATCTTCCCATCTAAGTCTCCCTCTCTCCTGTCATGGCCTTACCAAAGGATTTCAGCCAGCGCAAAGTGATGTAACAGGTTTTTGTTTGGTTTTTGTTTGTCCATATCCTTTCTTTTGGGGTTGGTTGGTTGTTTTTAAATGTAGTAGCAATGTTAGAAATTCACACAGAGGCTATGGAATAAACCAGAAATGAGGATTCAGTTCTGATCCCTGGGTAAATTCTTCTCTTAAGAATGCAGATGCAGAAATCGTGGCTTTTTTTGTAGACAGGAATCTTTCTTGAACATTAAAGTAGGTTAAAATGACCACTGGCCAAAGGGCTGCCACCGGTGAGGTTTTCCAGTTCCATTCCCACAGCTTGTTCTAGCGAAGGAAGCTGATTTTCCCTTGCCAGGCCAGGACAATTTCTTGTTGCTTTCTGGTAGAAGCCGAGCAAATATGTTTGGTGCCTGGGGGGTTGCATTTTCCAGTCTGGGAGATTACACTGCTTTTTGAGGTCTTTTAGTTCGTGACCTTTCCTTTCCCATCCCCTTGTGCAGTTCTCTGCTACCCGCAGAATGAAATGAGAGGCTATCTATAGCCAGCCCCAGCATCAGGCTGTGAGTCGTGGTCTATAAAGGAGAATTGCTTCGTGTCCTCCTTATAACTGCACAAAATGCTTCGGTGTTTTGTTTGAGGAAAGCGCTCATGTGCTTTAAACCTTACTAAGTCGCTGGAACTTGGTTACTTCCTCAAGCCTATTAATTAATGCGTTTCAACTGAGCAAACGGCAAGCCTCCCCTTCCTGCAGAGCAGGAAAACTCTTTCCATGTTATAAACTGGAGAGCAGAAGTGGGGAACAACTGTGCCTTTCTGCAAAGCCTGAGATGGAAGCAGAGAGTCCTGACCCCAAACTACTCTCTGGAAGGAGCCCTTCCCGATTCCTTCCAGCCCTCAGCCTCCCAGCCACCCCAGACCTCCTCCAGCCCCTCGTCTCTGCTCCCTAACGCTACGGGTACTTTGCTTTTTTTCAGATTAAAACCGAAGACCTCAGCGACTCCTTACAGTCTACGATCCCCCCTAGGTCAGGTCACCTTGTGCAGGGATCATCAATGATGCCTGGAAGCCAAATCGCAGGGGTAAGTGGCTTCGCTGCTTCAGGGATTCGGAAGTCCCAAAGGGCACCGGTCAGTGAGACACTTGCCGAGTTACTTGTGCCTTTTGACAGCGGCAAAAGGAGGCTCGAGTGTACGATGGGCAGTAGATTGGAAAAGTGAATCTGTGTTGGCAAAAGTCAATTTCCTCCTCAACCTCTTTCTTCTCTGCAGAATGTTTTACCTGGGTTTAGAGGTAGACTGAACACATACGTAGAAGATATTTTCTTTGAGGTTTTACCAAGCAAACCACACCATGCTCAGGAAATCCCTTGAATGGAGAATAATGGGAGGCTGAGAAGGGGACTTTCCCCTACCAAGGGGAAGTGCTAGATCTGCTTGCCCTGGTCTTCCTCTTTCATGAACGTCTGGTTAATGCCATTGCTGGATACAGGATTCTAGGCTAGATTAACCCTTGATCTGACCGAGTATAGCTATCTCTGAATTTACCTCAAATTGATTTATACCAGAGAAGAAATTAATTCCTTGAGGGTTTGGTTTTGGTTTCTTTTTTTCTTGAAGGCAAAAATTGGAGTTTAGCACTTAACTCTTGTTAAATTCTGATGGAACTTAGATGCCAGAAGGCCACACAGCTGCTCAGTAATCTCTTCCCCCGTTCCTTCACAGGCTATGTAGACCCTCACACAATTCAGGGACTGTTCCATTTCCCAAAGCTTCAAAAAAGTTCTTGAGATACTCAAAGAGCTCATCTTGCTGATTAACGGGTTCTTTTAAAAATGTACCTCTAAAGAGAGTTGGTCTTATTTGGGCTTTTTTTTTTTTTCTTCTTCTCTTTCTATCCCAAGCAAATGCCAACTCTTACACCCTCATCCCAGCAAAGGATCTAGGGCTGAGACCCCAGCAATGTGAACGAGCACTAGGATGTAATCCTCCTCTCTCTGTACCTATTGCCTGCTCTGCTCAACCCAGAATGGGGAATTCCTGGCAGCTACATGGTAAACAGGAAACATTTTCAGATCTGGTCGACGTGGCCATTGCGATGCGTTTGCTGTCGGTGCAGAGAACCAGGCGATGTTGGGCATCGCTTCCTTCCCATCTCAGCACACGGCTGGCTGGGAAATCAGCCTTCTGTGGAGAGCAGGCTCTCAGTGTTCGTGAGATGGGAGAGGCAGCTGCGCTTTCCCGTGTCATTTTAGCAAGTTTGCTCTCTGAAAATACATTGTCTGGAAGAAACTGAAATCCAAGAGGTTTCACTGTTAGTTCTAACAAGCAGGTTTTGATTGCTAGTGCCTCAAAAGCGTAGTTTTCAAGAATTACCTTTTTCAGATAAAAGTAGACAATTCTCCACATGCACAGAATTCTCCTTATACCGCCAAAAACTTCAGATCCTGGAGTACCTCTGGATCTGCAGCTCTCCAGTGCATGAATTGCACAAATCTAGTATGTTGGCAGTTAAATGAAAAATGTGAATAGGGTCTAGGGCAGTCCAGGGAAGCTTTACAGGAGAAGTGATGCTGTGTGAAGAGCAGACGTCTCTGAGTTTTGTTGCTCCCTTTGCTTTTTCCCCGTAGGATATGAGCTCTCTTCACACCCTGCAGCAGCTTGTATTGCTTCCTGGCCATATGCAGTCAGTTCCTCAGTTTCTACTGTCTCAATCTCAGGCCGGGCAACAAGGTAAGAGCAATAAAAGCCAAAAGGGGCATTGTGATAAACAGATACATATCTATGAAAAAACCTGCTTTCTCATGACTGTCGCTTCCAATCCGGTCTGTTACGTTTTCCCAGCATGATGGTGTCTGCTCCCCTGCTCTGTTACCAGACGCTTTTCTCCTGCTTTTCCTCCTGTGCTGATTCCAAGCCCTGGGATGATCCCGTGGCTGCTCCAGTGCTGGAGATGCTGCGGGCTCTGTGTCCCCAGAGTGCCAGGCTGGGCAGGAGCTGGGGACCCCCCCTCTGCCATCCCAGACAACCACATTGGGCTGGTTTGCAGCAAACCAGCGAGGAGCTGCTGCCTGGGGAGCAGCTGCAGCCTGCCTGGCCTCCCAGCCCCTTCATTTCTTCCCAAAGACTGAGGAGCGGTTGAGCTGATATCCCAAAGTACCTCCGAGGGAGAGCAAATCCAGGGAAGGTGCTGAGCTTCTCTGGTGGAAGGACGATGCTGGCACTAGAACAAACAGGTCTAACCTAGTCAGGAACAACCTGGGGGTGAGAGCTGAGAGGTTCGGAGTTGCCAGTGGTTGTTCCCAAATCTTTGTCCCAACCATGGGGCAGGAGAGGACAGCAGGTCTAACTCCTCTGAAACACAGTGTAAGCAGCTCCATGAAAGGACTGAACTCAGTGCTTGAGAAAGTCCCTTTTATTTCTACCACTGCTGTTTCTTATATCATTTCTCCAGCAATGGGGATACAGGCATACCACTGACGAAGTTTTATGCTGCTTGTGGACAGATAAATGTAGGTTTTGATCCATAACCTGACAGATGCAAAGGGACTTGGGTCCTTTACTCACGTTCTTGATTTACTCCAGCACAGAGGTCCCTCCGTACGAACCAAAATTCAGAGTTAAAATCTTAATCTCTGCAGCTGGAATCCACTGGTACATATGCTCTAAAAGAAAACTATCATAGGAAAGCGGGAAATCTCTTTCTCACCAACAATATATAAATTCTTCTCTCTGCCAAATGATGCTGACGCATATTTACCAGCGTAAAGCTGCTTGATGTATATTTACCAATAACCTCAAATTTAGTTTGCTGGAAATGGCAGGCTCAGGCTAATCTGTTGCTGACTGCCTGCTTTTATTCACATATTGTAGGAAACATTTTATACCGTAAAACAGAACTCGCCTCCTTTTCTAGAGTTAGAGTTTCTTCTGTGATGTGACTTCCTTTGGCATCTCTAACCCCTCTGACAGATGGCTGCTTGTTTGGCCACGGCCACTTTTGGTTCCAGACGTGATAAACACCGGATATTCCGGCCAGTAGCTGGGTTTTTGTGCACAAACACTTCCATTTGCATAGACGATTGCCAGATTTTAATGATCCTTTGCTGTGTGCACGCACAGCCACCGGCGAGAGAAAGTGAAGGCACGGATTGGTTTTGTGGAATGAGTTGTTTGTACAGAGATGAGCGGAACGTTCTTCACACCAAAGAGACGCACAAAATATCGCTGAAGTTGTTCCTTGGGCCGTCATGGGAACACCCTCAAAGTTTCCTGAGCTCAGACACGACGTGTACATCAGTTCACAGCTTTAGTGGCCAAAGAGACTTGGCTGCGAACTTAACCCTTCCAAGAGGAGATGCGTTTTGGTTTGGTGTTCTTGTTTTTTAAAGCTGTTTTTAAGCCAGTTAAGTTCTCGGGTCTGATTCATTACGCGCTGATGTGATTCATTGTGCTGCCCTTCAAACAGCGAATGCTGGCACACTTGAATCAGGGAGTGAGGGCTCTGTGCCATAACGGTGGAAAGAAGCAGCCAGGTAGATGCTGGGAATACCGTCAGCCAAAATATTGCTGCTGAAGTCTTCATCTTACCAAAAAACCCCCACAGCCTTGGTCTCATCAGCTGTCAAACTGGTGATTCCTGAATCCAGTCCATAATTTTTATTTGAGCTAGAGCTTAGCTTTTGCAAAGGTGTTCAATCATGATTTTAAAGACTCCAAATGACAGAGCATCCGCCGTGTCCCTAGGCAAGCCATTCCGGTGATTAATTACCTTCCCTGTTAAAAATGTGCACCTCATTACCAGCCCGCATTTGAAATTCAAAGTTGTTCCAGCATTAGCGAAGGCTTATTGAAATACCAATCTAAATAAATAAATGGGATCCTGCACATTCAGATCTAAATTTAAAAAAGGAAAGACAGAAAGGGAGGTGGAGGAGTGATTGATCCTGGAGAGGATATTTTTTCCTTTTTTTTTAGCAGAAGTCCATAAATTTCTGGTTTTCCCTATAATTGTCAGTTACAATCAATAGAATATATTGACTGTTTCAAGAAAGGTTATAAATTCTCACTAAATTCTATAGGCTTCACCCACAGCAGACTTGAAAAGCCTCACTAAATTTCTAGGGAACTACACTGCTTCGGTTGCTACTTAATCCTTTAGGACATTCCCTGGAAGAGATATAGGCTTGTACTTGGCAGGTTGTCAACTAAACAATTACACAACCTCCATAAATACTAGTTTTTGTTAGTTTTATAGATTTCCCTTCTTTTTTCCTTTCATCATTTTCTGTCAGTTTATATATTCCAAAAGAAATTCAATTTATTTGAAATACAGTACTGTAGAAAAGAAAGGGTCAGATGGCTTCCGAATGACACTTCCAAATGAAATGTATAGTAGAAAGTAGAGTGGGTAGGCTCATGAGATTAACTGTAGGATGAGGATTTTTTTTAACAAGCTGAAATGGCTGAAAGTTGGAGTCAGAAAAGCTTCTATTGGAAATAAGATGCACTTTTTTTTTAACAGCTACAATGATTAAGCACTGGGAGAGATCACCACTGAAGATGTAGTAAATTCTCTGCTGCTCGGCATCTAAAATCAAAGTTAGATGTCTGTGTAAAATGTCTGAGCCCTAGTTCAGCCTCAGGTTAATGAGCTACACACAGGGATGAGGGGATGAGATATTTTACCTGTATCATTATTGTAATAATCCCTTTCAGGCTAAAAAGCCATGAAAAGAACCCTTCCTTTGTCATAATTCCACTCAGAACCATCCACATTTGTAGTGCTGGAGTTCTCATTTTGCAGAAAAGCTGGGTTACATTTTCCACCCAGAGCTTCACGGGCCTGTCCTGTGCAGAGCGATGCTCAGCTGCCCGGGCGCTGATGAAGGAGCTGCTTTGATCAGATGCATCTCTGTTTCTCTCCTCAGCTTTGCAGCCAAACCTCCTCTCCTTCCCC
>JAVSBS010029589.1:0-13545 GCA_033124195.1 Coracias cyanogaster
CCAGAGAGGTTGTGGAGTCTCCTTCTCTGGAGACTTTCAAGACCTGTCTGGATGCATTCCTGTGTAACCTGCCCTAGATTCTATGGTCCTACTTGGCAGTGAGCTTGGACTCAATTGATCTCCAGAGGTCCCTTCCAACCCCTAACATTCTAGGATTCTATGATTCTATGATCTGGACCTGCTGTGGATGCTTTTCATATGACCTGTCTTTTTACTGCTGAAGTTGGGATGTGAGTGAAACAAATTTGGATATTTTTTCTCTGCTGCAGAGGTCCAGTTTGGTGTTATAGTAGAAGTAGCTAATCACTGCTCACCCTTTTCTGATTTCTGTTGGTCTGAGTTATTCTGTCCATTCCCATATACAACTGAGATCTATGAGAATATTGTATTGAAAATGCTAAGTGCTACCTTATGTAATTTGAGAAATCAATTGCTAAGTCGTAAATTGCTACTCTAAACAGACAGGTACTTTTACTCCTGCTGTCTTGCTGGTTCAGCTTGGTATCTGTAACATGGGGATAAAAGTAACCTCCTCACATCACATTGCACTTTGTGAAGATAAATTAATGCTTGTGGAGCAACACAGTACTGAGTGCCAGAGAAAAGCCCATGAGGAAATTAATAATTCTGTCTTCATTGCAGGCTCTGTAGAGTGTGCAGTAGATAAGGTTCAAGTCCACAAAATGAACAATGAGGCTAAAACAAAACATTGAATAGCTGTTCTTTTTTAATTGATCACCATCCATTCTGTTCACTCAATGAGGTAGGGGTCCTGTGCAGAAAAAAATGCAGTGTGTGATTATGTATTAAAAGCCTGTGTCATAATGTATATCCTCAAGAGAAAAGAACTAGGGCTGCAAATGCTGTTCAATTCTTTCATTTTATACTTGTAAATATTTGATTTTGCCACTGCAATATCTATACATTTTTATGTATAAATCTCTTCCTTGCTGTCATCTACCCCTCCTTACCTGCACACAGTTCCTTGAACTCTACTTCAAATAATATCCCAACCTATGTAAAATGTTTTTCTACAGATGCTTTTTCCCACAGATATTTTCCCTATTCATTCCTTCACTTTTCCCCTTAAGTCTCCTTCATTCTTTTGTGCTATTCATGCCAATAATCTCTCTGTAAGAGGAAATGTCTTGGCTTCTTTAGAAGCTCAAATAATTGCAGTGTTTTTTAAAGTTCAACAACTTTGTGGTTTTAGCAGCCTAAATTCAAGAATGATACTCATGACTTTTTGTAGTCTGCTTTTTTTGGGGAGAATCAAAAGCCAGGATCAATCAGAAGCTTCATGTAACTTAATACATTTCAAACTTCTTCTGTGCTTAGTTGGGTTGTTTCTTTCCATTTCTTCTCTTCCAGATCTGTATCTTAGTTTTTCTTCCCTTTGTTGGTAGACCTTTCATTACAATGAACCCTAGGATGCAGTGCTTTTGTCCAGTAACAGTGTATGTATGTTTATTATCTTTTATTAAATGATCTGAGCAAGGACTCAAGATGATGATGAGATGGCAAAAAGAAACACAGGTCAGGTCATGTTAATTATTTCAATATATACTGGCCCATATGCCTGAAGAGGGAAAAGAATAAAATCCAGTAGTACTTTAAAAATTTTCAGCTTTCTTTTTTTTTTTAATTTTACATCTGCTCTAGCTTGCAGATCCTCAGAACAAACGGCTATCTACATTTTACAAGAGCAATAAACCTTGTGACTCATTTCTGCCGGCATCTAAGTTTTGGTGATCACCAGTTATGCTTGCTGCAAATGAACATGCAAGAAACTTTTCCAAGGCCAGTTCTGGAAAAAACAGTTTACTCTGAAGCCCACCAACTGCACACTGAAGGGCTGGTGCTTGAGCACTTGTAGAGTTCATGATCTGGGGAAGACAGAGCTCATGTGAACTTCAGCCATGACGCAAGGTTTCTTTTCTGTGGTCCTTTACAATTACAGTAAATACTGAAAAAGATAAAAGGTAGCTGAAGTAAATTTACAAATTTGATCCTCTGTATCAGGAAGCTTTGTAGTGTGAAGGGATAAAAATCACTACTTTCTTCATGCTGAAATAACCCTCAGGTTAGTTGTAAAACCAGGACATCAGTTGGCAGAGGTGTGCTGCAACAGCCATTTGTATATCTGTTCCCAAAGGCACAGTAAACTGTGATTTTCAACAATATGAAGCTTATTCAGAGAGTATGAATACCTTGTCTTGGGGCATTGCCATGGCTTGGATGTGTTTTAATAATTTCACCTGTTTGTATTCAACTTTTAAAGAATTCCCCAATGAAGTTTTAAATGCTTTTTGTTTATTGCATATTTTGGACTTAAGCACATAGCCTCACATGGTCTTACATGGTCTCCTCTGCAGCAAAACTATACATTTGTATGATTTGGAAATTGGTATTTGAATTATCTAAGTTTTACCAATTAAAAAACAATCCATTTTCTTCCAAAATTTGTTTTCACACATCTAAGTTTTATATTCTTCCTGGCAAATTTTAGCAGTTCTTTAAAATCTCAAATATATATATAGGCAAATATATAGCTCTCAGAAATATGTATACAAGTATTTAGCTCTAATGGAGTAAAAATTATCAGGTTTGCTTAAGGGGTAAATGGATATTTTTATCATATAAATTCCCCTTATTGGTGTTCAGTTTTCATGCTCTATTTCAGGTCTCTGGACGCTCATATTGAAATTAGGATTCTCATTTGAGAGCTAGCAAGGCATACACCATGCATAATAAACACAGCCTAGGCTGCAGACAGTCTAGCTGTAAAATGTAGGTGCCGATACAGTTGCCATTTGGGGACAGGAGGTAAGGAAAGGTCAGCATCAGGAAGATTACAATAAATGAATACATGGGTTTTGATATTGTGCAGACTGGCTGCACTAATTAAAACCCATCACCTAATGCAGAACACATTAATTCTTAAATAAGCAGCTGATTTTTGACTAGGATCTGGAAACCATGATCAACAAGGTAGAGCCTCCACACATTTGCTGTGGCTACAAAAGTCTGCTTGTCTAGCTATTTATAGGGTAGGGGCCAGTTGAGTTAATATGTCATTAACACACTTTCTTTGACAAGAAAGTTGTATAATAGCAAAAATACACTATTATAAAGAAAGAAGTATTTTTAGCCTTCAAGATTTAATTATGAAAAGCTTTAAATAAAAAAAAAAATTCTTACAAATATAGAGTCTGAATACAGTAGTGGAAAGTCAGATTTTAAATAAACTGCTAAACTGAGACAAAAAATATAATCATTGAGCAAGTATTGTAACTATCAGAGCAGAAGTTTTAGTCTGATATGTCTGAAATGTCTAAAAATCTTATGCATATTTCTCATACATTACTATGATATTTCAATCTGTGAAAGTTTAGAGGCTGGGCCAGCCAGTAGACAAATGACAGATACTCTCTATTAACCCCTCTCTCTTCCCACAAAAGGAAGTGAAAGGGAATAAGGGAGAGAGACTTGTGGATTAGAAAACTAAAACAGCTTTAAATAAAATAATAACAATAAAATGAAATATCTAAAAATATATACAAAACCAGTATCGAACACAGCCACCGTGATGGCCATTACATCACCATTTTCACTGATGCTGCAGGGCAGGCACTGGGGAATTCCCAGACTGGACTCACTGGCAGACAAAGACCAGATTCAGGAGCTGGATTTTGGAACTGGATTCAGGAACACATGGACCAGAACCAAAAGCAGAGTGGATAGAATCCACCTTGGATGCTGGCCATTGAAGAAGAGAGACTGACCCTCGTGATTCCTCAGCTTTATACTGAATATAACACATATGGGATAGAAAACTCATTGGTCAGTTTAGGATCACCTGTCCTGGCGGCTTCTCCCCATGTTTGTGGTCTTTTACTTTTGCACCTCCCTGATGTGGTACACAAGATTTAGCATGACCTTGGTCTGCACAAGATCAAATATAAGCAAGAGCTTTTCTGAACATCAGTTCTTGGTAGTCACTATAAACATAAAGCACTATCACTTGCAGACAGTGTCTGCAAAAATATGCCGTTAGTTTCAGAAAGTACAGTTAGTTAGGAGAGAATGAGCTGAAGAGTAAAATCACTGAACTGAATTAGTTCTGTTCTAATTCAAACCAGAACATTCCACACCTTATTCCATACCATTTATGCCATACCCATCACTAGTTTATGATTTCCTTCTACAGAAAAGTTTGTTAAGTTCATTTAGTTTATGATTGTGGATTTCCATCTATCGTAACAGTCTCTCAGAGCAGGAAAGATGTTACAAAATTTGTTGCAGTTTGTGTTCATGTGTAATTTTCCTTATTGCAACTTGCATTCGTTACCTCTTTTTGTGTCACCCTCCACCTCTAGGAAAGTCTGGTTCTGTCTTCTCTGTACTTTCCGTATATAATTAGAGACGCAACAGGATTTTCCTTTAGCCTTCTCTTCTAAGGCTTCTAAGTATACCCTGTATGTACAGACTATAAACCCTGTAATATGAGGAACTGATTATTGAAATAATTTTCAAATGATAGAGTAATGGAAATATGGGAAAACGTCAGTCTTAATTTTAGCAATTTAGTTGTGGTAGAAGATGGAATCTGTATTGCAAGACACTTAGGACCCATAAGCCTGCATTGTGCTGAGCAAGCTTCATCTTAGCTGTCTAACTGCTGATACAGAGAATAAATACAATTTCAAATTAAAATTTCCTATTTACCATTATTATCCTGTATAATATCCAGACTTGTCAAGTCTCATTTAATAAATTACAATTTCATCATCCTGTTTAGCAAGCCTCACTTCTCACTCCACTCAGTGATAAATAAAATTGGGCAAAACCTGAAAAATACTTCATATATAATGGTAAAATACAATTCCTAGTTCAACTGAACTTCTGAACTGAATTCTGTTAAGTAACCTGGCTGATCAAAAAAGTATTCACATTCCCTGTTTATTGCATTGAAATTACAGCAAGATTAAATTCTACTTTGAAGGTGTACATAGATTTGGATCAGATATTGAGGCAGTGTGTTAGGCAATCTGAATACTAAGGAAATCGGCTTCTTAGACCACAGAGAAAATAAATTAAAAATAGATATATTTTTTCAATGAATTAGTTCTTTTTTTTTTTCAGGAATATAATTACAATAAAAGTAGGAAGCCTGTTTGTTGTTTGTCAGCTGCTACGTAGTGAAATAGTCTTGATGTGGTTTTGCTAAAAAACGGTTATGAGAAAGTACTTGTCTTGCTGCCAGTGACGGTACCAATCAGAATTTTCCTAAGACTATGCAAAATACAGTGTAACTCTATAAAAAGGTAACTTAACTCAAGGACATTTAATACATTGCTTTAATGGTGTGGGTGGGAGAAACATAAAAACATTTAAAAACTTATCTGATTTAATTTTCAGGCCCTCAGTATGTAAGTTTTAATACTTAACATGTAAAAAGTACCAAGAAAGAATACTGCATCTTAGTGTCATGAACACAAGGGAAATAATTTTCATTTGCATAGATAAGATTCATATTGCAAGGGTCAAGCAGATGTGACTTTTAAGCAAAATACATAACATAGCATTTTACACCCTTATTTATTCTAAGATTAGTGAGACTCCCAATGGTGCTGTGTGTCTCAGTACTCCAGTTTTTGTATTTAGCGTGGCAGAGTCTGTATATAGGCCAACTTTTCAAGTCAAATCATATCATAAACAAGAATTTGGCTTCATGAATATCTGATGTTACTAGTCTTATTATTAACTTCTTTTGACATAAAATAGCTGATAGTTAACAAATGTGCTACAATTTTGGGCTGTAAACTTTTTATGTAAATAAGCTTTGAATTTTAGCTTAACCTTTTTACATGCCTCAGATAATATCCAGTATGTTTTCTTTACTCATAAAGAAAATGAGGAGATAGTTCTTGGAACTGTCTCTTTCCTCAAACCTCTCCATTACATATATACTTTGTCTGTGCATTAGCCACAGAAATGGTCTGCTGCAGGTTTGTTAATTCAGAAACAAAACTATTTACCTTTCCTATGGTCATAAAATGATTCTAGTTGTCAGTAAAATAATTTTGTATCCAGAGGGAAGAATGAAATTGTCCTCAAATGATAAGTAATTAAGGGTACTAGTAAAAGGAGATTTAGGATGGACCACTTAATGCACTCTTTTGGTGATTCAGGATTAACTGCACTGGATTTAATGGACTGGTCTCCAAATTCACTGAGGTGTAACACAATGGAATTAGAAACACCATGTTTTTGGAAGAAAAAATATATTTATATGATGCAGAAAAACACATAGTCATAACAAAGCAAACATATTTGCACCTGTGGGATAAGGGCCGCACCAAAAAACATTGTCTCATTTTCTACCTACATGTTTGCAAAGCAGAGATGTGGAGAGAAGCTACAGTGTCAAGTGGTAGGGTAACAACCTATATCCATCAGCTAATTATATGGCAGCATAGAATTATGTTTTGCAATGCTGATTGATATAATGTGAAAAAACACCACATATGCATGGTGCTTTATAAACTGAGGAAAAGTATGTCTGCTCTTCTAAAGGGTATATAATCTAGCAGCTTTTTCACTGAAGGCAATGCGGTGAATGTAGCTAAGCAGTGGCGCAGTTGATGACTGGCACCTAAACAAAGCTGAAAGAATATGTATGTAAGAATGCGAGTTACATTAAAAAAACCCTCAAAATCCAAGTATCATGTTTAATCTCTGAAAGGGATCAAATTGTTTATGTGAGACACTTTATACAACAGGATTTTGACCGACCTGTGTCGAAGCAATTGCCATTCAGATTAATAACAATCAAAACAAAACAGATCCTTCAGATATGGAGTAGTCCTTCAGAGCAATGAAAGTAATAGTGAGGAAAGAAGGCCTGTCATTTATTGTGTATGTCACAAGCAATATAAATTGCATAAGTAGCATCATCTGGTTTCTTGTTGCCAATGAGGTAAAACATTCAGCATATGAAGCAGCAGCTGTGGCAGCACTAAAAGCTGGTGAAACCATTTTGAGAGCATTTGTAATGAAAGTACCAGGTGTGGAGATATCCTTGCCACCGACTTTCTTTCTGGAGTGACTTGATGGATCTACCTGTTACTATTCCTGCCAAAATAAGAGATGCTGTTGCTCTAACTTGCCACCATCCTTGGCAAATAGGTCAGTAATTTTTGTTCAGTATGACAGAATGTAAGCCGTCTGAGACTTAGTTTCAAAAGTTATACTTAAGGTGTAAAAGGTTACATTGCATTTTGTTTTTGTCCACTCAGCTCTCTGAGTGCCATTGATAGCGGCAGGATGTTCTTGCAGTGCTGCCTCCGCTTCCTTCATGTTGCTTGTCCAACAAGCAATGTAACTGGGATCATCAGAGAGAGTATCCATTGGAATGAGATGGATTCTGGGAAGGTTATCTGGGGGGTCATTTTGAGAGAGAAGTGTGAGAAATGAGTCAGCCTTTTAAAGATAACTGCATGTCAAAAAAGTCTTTAAATACATGAACAGTATCAGCAAAAGATGAATGATTCCTTGATGAAATGCAGAGAAAGAACAGAAGATAAATTTGCCCTCTTTTTGGCATGACACCTTGGTTCTACACAAATGGCTAAAGCAGCTTGATTGTCTGTTTCTTTTAATATGGAGAGAGTCCAAAAGAAAAAAAAGTGTCAGAGCATACCACTGTGAGTCCACCAGATCAGTGAAGCTGGATTTTGTGAAGAAAGATTAATAATCAGGAAGACTAAAAAAAATAATTACCTAAGACAGAGCAAGTGCTTATATGTCCGAATGTGATTTCATTGACACCAGCATCAATTTGGATTACCTCCATTGGTTTCAGGACAGATACTCTGGATTTACAACCATATACATAAAACCACCACTTAGCACATTGGATATGCAGATAAGAAGCAGTTAGAGCCAAACACTGCCCCAGGTTATATCCATGCAACTCCTCTGAAGTCACTAAGTGCTTTCTTTGTCTCCTTAATGCTTTGCAGTATTTCTTGTCTCCTGTATAATACTTTTCTTTTCCTGACCCCGAAAAATAGTGATAAACTAGGAGAGCAGTGACCTTTCCTAATGAGAAATTGCACAACTCTGTCTGCCTCACCATATCGTAGCTGCTTCTCTTGCTGTACAGCTCGCAGCAAAGGGCTGCTTTTCACATCCTTCTCAGTTTGACAATGGCAGCCCACTGGCTTTTCAGTCCAATTTGATTGGTTTCATATTTGCATCTGAATAAGAAACAGCTTGATACTTGTTTTCACAAACCTACAGGAAAAAAATGTGCCTCCTGTGTTAGGTGCATGATGCTGAGTGAACTTAAAGGAAGCTGCACACATAATTCTACAGAGAGATGGATTCTATGCCCGATGAAATTGTAGTGGGATAGCAGGTTACTAGGGTTGTTGAAAGTGAAACTAAAAAGAAAAAAAAAAAAAAGGGGCAGCTGTCCTATATCTATCTTTTTCTGAGAGGTACAGCGTTAGAGAGAATCTGCAATACTGTGCAGCAGCCCATCCTGGGTACTACTTCTAGTTCTGTGGCTCTCAGTGCAGAAGGGAAGAGCACAAAAGGCTGTGTGGATAATACAGATATTTCCTAGCACTTGCTTAAATACTGGGAGCACTAATTAATTGCTTTAGGTAGAGTGACACGTCCCTGCATATCTGCATTTTCAGTTTTTGTCTGGGCAATCCTGCTTTTTTGTAACCCATACTGCAGAATGATAGATCTAGACCAGCTAAGCCAACTGCTTGAGAAATCATCTTTAGTACATCTTCCCTATGTTTCTCCAGCTTTTTTGCTCCGTCTCCACCTAATAACATAATCAAAGGCTCAGGGAGTTGGCCATTGGGACACAATAGGTTTTAAAAACATTAACCTTCAGAATCTGATTTATTAAATAAGCAATCATATCTATTGTCTGTATTACCCCTCCTTCTTTGAAATAAAATTTAACTGAAAATTCTTACTGTATCGCTCTACTGCCTATGAAAGAGACTGAAAAAGTAAAAGTATAATTTTATCCTTCCGGAAACATTCACAATCTTTCTATAGTACCTGCTTTTTTCCCTCATCGGAGTCTAAACTTACTTGACTTTTAATCCTCTAACATGAACATCCACAATTCACTTCAAAAACCAAGTCACCCCATCCCTAGATACTGGGGTATGCTTGAGAAGCGAACAGCTAGTAGGAAAGAAGATTGGGACAGGTGAGGGTAGGATTCCTCAAAAGGAATAAAGATAAAAATGGTTGAGGGGCCAAAGAGCGTATGAGGAGGCAGGAACAGAAGAAGGCAGGATTTTGTAACGACAAAGAGGAAACAGATCTTTGGCATTTCAGAGGAAAGACTAAAAGCACAGGACTAAGACACAAGGATCAAAATGTGGAGACATACATTAAGTGTGAGGAAAAGTGAAGAACTCAGAGGAAATGAAAAGGGATAAAATGTGGAAGAGATGGAACGGTGAAGTAGTTGAAGCAGGGGAAAGGAAGTTGAAGAAATAGTTTGAAATAACATAGACTGTAACAGAAACAAAGAGAAAGGAAGAAACAAGTAAAGGCAAAGACAAAATGGGCAGGAAAGTCCTCTGAAATGGGACTTTTCCAGATAGATGAGCCATGAAATAGAAAGGAAAAGCTTTATGCTTTATTGTGAAGCCAGGCTTGCAATACATACACAAACTATTTCTGTAGCATACCTGGATTTTGCTTTCCATTTACTCCCAGTTTGTCTCAGACGCTGGTTTACTAACATTGGAAAAGTATGCATACACTTTTCCTGTTTGCCTTCTCCCCACATGTTATCTCCTATTTATCCAAAGCACTGTTACTTTTGTGGCCTCTCACAGGCAAGGTTTGAGAATGTGTAGATCACTGTCACGTCAGTTACATTGAGTTTCTTGTGGGGAACAATTGCCACTGGTGTAAGAAGTGCCCTTTCCTCCCGAATACCTCCCCACATTGCTTTGTAGATCTCAGTTTATAACTTAATGCTACAGAAAACCAGAATTTAGTAGACAGTGTTTCAGCAACAATATTTATCTAAATAACTGAGAGGCATTAACTAATAATAGTCACAAAGTTTAATATCCAATTATCATGTACATCCTCTACACCTGATAAAAGTGTGCTCCAGCCAGCGATACTGATGTAGTGAGCATGAGCAACCCACAGGGCAACTGTGCAGGTCCTGATGAAACATCATGGTTATAGTTAGGAAATATTCACGGAACAACCTGCTTCACTGGAAAAGATGTCCAGAAGTTCATACTGTGGAAATAACCCCAACCCTTCTTTCCACAGCTGCCTACTGGAGAGAGTTTTCTCCTTCCTTCATCTTTTTTAAAATTTTATTTTCTTACTGTTTTTATTTTTCTTTTGTTTTCTTTACCTTTAGAGTTGACATGTGCCATCAGATACGGACCCAAAAAATAACTCTTTGCACACTTAATATCTTTTGTGTAACATTTGAGCCCTTCCTGGTGATCTTATCCAAAGTAGTAGAGATTGACAATCCAGATGTAGTCCTACTCCAATCCTTTTCTATGTTAGATCTCATTTTAGGGCTTGCCTTTGTAAGGGAATTTATTTGTAGCACAATGACCATTTTAAACTTATTTCTTAATTGTTTTCCTGAAATATATTTAAATATTTATGTAAATATTATCCATGCTTATTACAGAATATATGTGTAAATCTGGATATTGCACTTTAGTACAAAATCAGTAAGTGTACAGAAATGTCCAGTCTATACAAGATATTAGAGGTGCTTATAAAATCCTCAAGGACAATAGCAATAAAAGGGACAAGGGACAATGAAAGAACCTCAGTTTTATACTTGTGTTTAATAGGCTTTCCTGAAAATCAAGGATCAAAGTATCTTCACAAAGCAGAAAAGTCTCAGTAGGTCATTTCCTAAATAAGAACAGAGAGGTGATAATCGTACATTCAAAGCATATTTTAGAAAGATATTCTTAAAATAGTATTGGGTTAATTTCTGCCCTCTGCTAAAGCAACACAACCACATTTGTTGCAGAAAGACTTATTTTATTAGGACATAAATTATTATTAGTAAATGAATAAATTAGTTTTATTAGTATATAATTTATTAGGCCATTGAAAAGAGTTACTGGAGAGAGGGCAAATGTGTCTGAAGAAAATATTAGATTCTTCTGATTTCATATCTGCATATTTCTTGGACTGTCAGCAGATACATTACTACAAGGTGACAGAGTAAGGTCATACACCTGCAATGGCAGTTGTAGATTTTCAAGAGTGGACATCAAAAAGAATTTAGCTTTACACATGATAATCAGGAGAACAGAACTATTTCTATTCCTTTCATAGTCAAGACCATCAACCTCAAAATCCTGAAGCTTTTTACCTTAGTCCCATCTTTATTTCTTCCTCTTCCATTTATCTGTCATGTAATTCTGACCCTGTGTTTCTTCAGACACTCATTTATAATACAGAACTTTTGCCATATAGCTTATATCCTTGAAAATAAACTCTTGGTAATAAAATGTATTCCAACAAATATTTCATGCCAGTAAATCCTTTTGGTAGATCTTTACTGCAGTTGATTTGATGGAGTCAACAGTTATTTAAATAACTTGTATAATCTCTTATTTTGTGATAATGAATGAATACATAGACAGAAATTGTTTTTTATGATTCGATTAGAGAGGTAAAGCATCTTTCTTTGTTGCACTTGTAATCTGCTTGTGTTAGCACCTCCTAGTTTCCTTTGTGTCATCTCTATTATTCAGAATGTACAAATGGAAACATGAAGATTTCTGAGCTCATTCTTTATTACTGCACTGTAGTATATATTATTTATTCAAAAGTTTATTATCTGATATTAATTGTTCGTGTTTCAACTTGAGTTTTGTAATAGATTGCATACTTTTTCTCTTTGGCCACAGTTCTTAAATCAAGTTGTCCCTTCAGGGTTGCTATAGTGGCCAAGATTCCCAGCTACTTTAAACATCTTAGCTGACAGAAGCACTGTACGCTAGTAAAACTACTAAAGAACTGGATATTTTTAAGCAATTAGTCTACACCACCAATCAAAAATGACATAAAATGGATTAGAAGTTTGAAAAAGAAGTGCTGACCTTTTTGTAGGTAAAATACCAATGCATTGCTGCCTATTAAACAATGCTGTAGTGGTGTATTTCAAAAAATGCTTTTGGAAATGCCAAGTAATCATTCATTACTGCTTAAGGATTTTTCAGAAGAGTCAATAGAATTGGTAGAAAAATAACCAGAGAAATTAACTTCCTTAATATATGTATCTAATTATTTTTCTTCTTTGAATATTAATTTCTGTAACTTCCCACCTCCTTTTCCAGTTATGCCTTATTTACATATTTCCTTTGTTGTAGACAGAATTATATTAAAGGAACAATCTTTCTGACATATGAGCTACGACATCGGACTTTCCCTTTTGATCTCACCATAGGCATTTCTTCACATCAATTTCCCCCAATACTGCAAAAATGAGATGAAGGATTTTGTTTTTCAACCAATTCCAATTTATAACCTGCTCAACTAGCACATAAATAGTATTAGTTCTTTTCAGCATACCATGTCAGCTCCTAGCTATTCCCGATCCAGAACCTCATGTATCAGTAAAGACACTTTGACTGGTTTCATTTGACTTTATACATTCCCTTCATTTTCACTTTCTTCCAAAGATAAGTGACTAAGATGGTAAAGGTAGCAATTCTACAATATTGAGTAGTATATTATTTTCCTTTTTTGACTTGTTTGTATTTGAAACTTTATTGCTGTTCCAGAAAATTTCAGATGTGGTTGTGGATTTGTATTTCAGTTTCTAAGCAAAATTATAGGAGTAAAAAGAAATGACTGTATTCAAATTGTTATAATCAGAGCTTTGGGCTCCAGAGATGCCTTTATAACTGAGAAGTTACAAGGGGGTGTAAACTGGACAGGGATATAATACAAATATAATGTAATGAATAAGCGTACTTAGTAAAGCTTACTCACTTATCCTTCAAACCCCTAGAACATGATGTTTTTATATAAATTCCATTGCTGGTGGGATCGTAACAAAATTGTATTGTTCCACAATACCTTTACCCATTGTTTGTGCTGGTTCAGCCATCATCATTTTATGCTGCCATCAGTTACCTGATCACACAGGACAACACTGAACTCAGCAACATCCCCTCAGAAGTCTTCTTTCAGATAGTCTTGCCTGTGGGCCCAGCTCCTTCGCTGCCCACCACGGTGCCAGCATTGCCTGCTGGACACAACAGACAGAGATGGCTCCCTCAGTGGCCCTTCACATGAAAGGACACCACCATGAGAGCTCAGCAAGATACAACTACCCCAACATAAGCCACACCCAACAGGAAGCTCCCCTAACGCATCGGCTCCTGGTTAATATAGCCCTGGCCTTGCCCATCACCCCAACCACAACCACCTGGGTGAGGGCAGAGCCACAGAGACACTGATGGGCCAGGTTCTGCATCTGCAACA
>JAVSBS010029589.1:27176-68890 GCA_033124195.1 Coracias cyanogaster
TGAGAGAGTTGTGGTTGTTCAGCCTGGAGGAGAGAAGGCTCTGAGGAAACCTCACTGCAGCCTTCTAGTATCTGAAGAGGTTCTACAAGAAAGCTGGGGAGAAGCTGTTTACAATGGCATGTAGCAATAGGACGAGGGGCAATGGTTTTAAACTAGAGGAGGGTAGATTTAGATTAGACATTAGAAAGAAGTTCTTTATTATGAGGTTGGTGGAACACTAGGACAGGTTGTGCAGAGCGGCGGTGGAGGCCTCATCCCTGGAGATGTTCAAGGCCAGGCTTTATGGGGCTCTGAGAAACCTGATCTAGTTAGAGATGTCCATGTTGACTGCAGGGGGGTTGGACTAGATGACCTTGGAAGGTCACTTCCAACCCAATGCATTCTATGATTCTGTGATTCCAGATGTAAGGAAGAAGTGTTTCACTGAGAGGGTGGTGAGATACTGGAACAGATTGCCCAGGGAAGTAGTAGATGCCCCAACACTGGATGTGTTCAAGACTAGGTTGGATGGCACTTTGAACAACCTAGTCTAGTAGAAGGTGGCCCTTCCCATGGCAGGGGATTTGGAACTAGATCTTTAAGGTCCCTTCCAACCCAAATAATTCCATGATTCTACGAAAAACATATCTTATCCATATTCTCATTATCACTTGAAATTTATATGCTGCTATTTCAGTGCTTTAGATAAATTATTTAAATAACATAATCTTAAAGCCTGGGTCATCTGAATGTCTCCAAAGTACTGTGACTATAAGGAGTATTCACTCTGTTTTCTTATTATATTTTAATGATATACACTATTAGAAAATATGTTAAACCTTAAATCTTGTCTTCCTGTTACTGAATGTATGCCCAGAATCCATGGGCCAGAATAATTAAAACATAAAACCTAAAAACAAATATATTTTATCTGTAGTTTTGTGCATAAATAAATTGTAAGTGGGAAGGGTCAGTGTAATTAATTATGAATGAAAATGACAACAACTGTATTTCTCACCAGTTGCTTTACAGCAGTAATTAAATATAAGTATACAAACTTTGGGGTCCATGGTCAATTGCAGATGTGGAATTGGATGCTGTTTCCCACATAACAGCCCTTAGTCCAGTACAATGTTGAGTACTTGCTCATCTACTAAACACCACTAAGTCTGAAGCACTCAGCAGTTTGCAGATCAGGTAAAATATATATTAGGCTGCAAGGCAAAATTCTCATTGCAGAAAAGGCAACAGGAAGTAAAAGTTGCTGGAATATCTGCTTTGTTTTATCATCACTTCAAGCAAGAAGCCCAGAATTCAATTCCACATGTCTTAGTAAGTCTGGTATTCCACAAACATGGATTCGTAAGTTTTGCCTACACAAATAATTTTATTTTCAACAAAGATTGTTCTGTGACCTTTCTGCTCCCTACAACTAAATTACAGTGAGCTCATTAGATGATGAAGATTAATAACATGTTGGCAAAAATAGAAGCAGGAACAGGTAGTAATATGCAAATGACTTAAGTATAGGGGAACGTAAATTCTCATTTTTTTTATATGCCTTTGATGAGGAACATCCAGTAATGTAACGGTTTCTCTAGGGGGAATGTAGTGGATGCCAGTTTTATTTAGACATACAAGTCACTCAATTTTGCACACCTTGTGTACACTTCAGAGAACTAACTGTACCAATGGAAATTCAGGATAGATGAAAAGGATGCTACGTTGGACTGCAGTCAGGAAAGCAAATCTATTTATTATCTACTGAATGAAAAACTTGGGATTTTACATCTTCTCTGGGATAAAGCATGGTATGAAAATGCTATATGGGGAATTCAGTGGCTCTAGAGAAAGTGATAAATATTCATTGAACTAATCTATGAGGATAAGGAAATGCCTTTTTGGCAAGTAAGACTCAATTTCAATATTTTATGGGGGATTATTTCAGTTACATGTTCTGAATTAATTAAAAAAATAAGAAAATAAGATTTTGATTTTGCGGGATTTTTTAATGCTGTGGAAGTTATTTTTGGTCTCGATTGGAATGAAACTGTTACACTTAGAGTGATACAGAAAATCATATACATTATGTGATATACACATTCAGGATCGTGCTGATACTTGTTCAGAGATGACACCTGAACCTCTGTACCTTTATCTTTTGTCTTTATATATTTTGATCAGTAATTTTATTCTGTAGGAAATTTCTCCATGAATAAGCATGTCCCCTTGCAAAAGTAGCTCACTTTAAAAATCCCCAAAGAAGTCACATTTGTGAAACTCTGATTTCTGCCATTACATCTACCTCTCTGTTGCTGAGGCAAATTATTCTTACTTTGGAACTCTTTGGTGAGAAAGGAACCCATGGAACTTGAAATCCTCTCTTGAAGAGTGCTGCTATCAGTAATAATGGTCACATGCTCCTGGCAGCTGGCAGAAACTGGCACGTTGAATTTTTAGGAAAATTGGAGCTGCTGCTAAAATTAGTCTGAAACCTGACCTGTCACAAAGGAGAAAGAAGGAATAACAAAATCTCACATGGTCAATAGCCAGTGAAGCTTGTTTTGAAAACAATCTGCTTAAGAGCTACAGTGTCAAGCTTTCATCTTACACAGATCCAGGGTTTCTTTGCTTTTTCCTTAGGGGGGCACCTTTGTGCTCAGATTGTGTTCTCTGGGTATTACCAGGCCTGATGTCTTCACTCTTAAGGACTTCTGACCCCGACTGGCTTTCCAGTAGCCTCACTGACACAACAGCAGTGACACAGAGAAAGGGCTCCAAACCCCAGGAAGTGTTTTTTAGAGGAAACAATGTCTCCTCCTTTGATGCTGATGGTTCTGCATGAGTCTGTGCCCTGTCATTAATATTTAAATTTTCCACTAATGGGTTACGTTACTAATCACTGCAAGTGCAGCAAGCTCTCAATATTATTGTTAAACACAGGAAAGTGTTTGTGGCTGCACAGCCTTCTCTCATCTTTCTGTCCTCAATTCTTTTGTTCAGTAGAAGAATTGATACAACACTGGGGACAGCGCTATAAAACAGTGGGCTACCCTCTCTCTGAATACATCCGATTGCTGGCTATTTGAAGCAATTTCCTTGCACCATTTGCCTTAGATAGATGTCCCTGAACCTTGCCCCCCTGCAAAATCCCAAAGCAAAACCACAAGAAGCATTGAAAATAAAATATGGACTTGAAAAATAAATGTCTTTTTTTGTGCTTATCCATATTCCTTCCAGCTATCTCCTATTATCCATCAAAATTCTACTAAAGTTCTCATCACAGTAGTGCCTAAGTATCATAAATCTATCTCTTTCACATTGATGGTGCTATGACAATATCTTTCATAGTTTTCCATCAGTGAATTGAACTACAGCAATTATTAAACTGTACTTCAGAATATGACAGTAGAGCACATATATATAACACGTGGCTGGTAGTAAATTTACAAACTGTTTATTTCAAGTAGTTTAATTTTGCAACTTACCCTGATACTTTTATGACAATAATATAAACATTTTCCTGGCAAACAGTTAAAAACTGTAGCTAAAGTTAGAAAGACAGGGTGTTTGCTTCAAATGTATTTAAACACAACCTAATGCTACTGCTGATGGTCTTGAAAGAAAATTTACTATTCCTGTAACTATAAAGACAGCATGCTGAGACTGCAAGAATAAGGAATACTCATTTCATCAAAGCACCTATTTTATTCACTAAGTAAGAAGAAATTACTGCCAGATCTATGGGGAAAAGATAGCAAGATTATCTCAGATGTAGAAAAAAAAAAAAAGAAGCTCGAATTAAAGTCAATAAAGCCAACAGAGTTGATTCTGCCTTCTGATAGGTGCAAGACACATTGCTAAAAAATATATCTTGGAAAATCAGTCTCTGAGCTTCTGTCTAATAGAATTAGAAAAAAGAAAATCATGAACACTGTGCTTTTGCATTTACAAGTTGAAGGATTCTGTGGCCTCAATTTATATTTTCTTTTCCTGTTCTATATATACACCCACAGAAAAGGAAAAAAGTAAAAAAAAAAAAAGGAGGTGTTTGTCTTGGCTTGTGATTGCGGGAGATTCTTTTGCTTTCACTTTTCAGCCTTCTTGCTTTGTGAAGAGTCTTCAAGAAAATGAAGTTGAATAAATTTTCATTAACACTGGTCAATTATTTAAGATCTACACTATAGTAAATTCACAGACAGTCCAGTAATTTGTATAATGCTCACTAGTTCCGGTGCTGGATGCCTATACAATAAACTAGCTCAGCTGGGATCTTTAGAAATGAGATGAGGAAGTGAAGGACTGAATGAAAGATAATTGGAATTATGCATTAGTGCCTGGCTAGATAGTGAGAGGCTTGTATTCATGGCCATGAGCCAGGAGATTTTTACTAACATACATATATACTTTTGCAGTAAAAAAACATGGAGACAATTTAACACACCATAGAGCTTTGAATATCTTAGCAGTGAGAAGAGTATATGCTATAAAGACCTGGATCCTTCTCCTCACAGGCTTGGAGACTAAATTCATGTCCCAGTACACACAGACAAGGATAATGCAATTGCTCAGGATGAGAGACTTCTCTTTTACAGTTCAGAAGAAAAGGCTCAGAGTAACTTACGCATAGTGCATAGTGCATAGTGCATTGCGCATGACAACAGGCAGAAACTGAGGTGATTAAAAAGCTCAGCAGTCTTTGAGAGGGCATCTGAGGATGCCACTTGAATAGTGATGGTGATTTTCCGCTTATATTGTGAGCTCTGAACCTTGTGCTCAGATGTTGACTCCTATATTTAAAAAGTAATAACTAAGACTCTGGAAGCCAGGATTAAAATAAAAGGGCAACAGTCTGTTCTTTGTTCCTAAAGGAAAGTGTGAAATGTAATATCTTCCTGATACACAGCAAAATTTCCTTCCCCTCCAAAAGAGAGTGGCTACCTATTTGGAACAGTCTTTGGTCTGTGCAGTCCTTGAAATGTATCCCAGTACTGTCTGCAGAGTACAAGTTAGCAAGACTGACATAGACCTTGACAGTCTGTTGTGGGGGGTTAACTTTGGCTGAGCACCAGCTGCACATCAAGCCGCTCTATCACCCTCCCCTTTCCTCTCCTTCCTCAACAGAGCAAAAGGGGAAGGAAAATAAGATGGGAAAAAAACCCTTGTGGGTAAAAACAAACACAGTTTAATGATAACAGAGCAAAGCTAAGCAAGTCTGTGTGTGGCAGTGAAGAAAAAGATTTATTCTCTACTTTCCATCAGCAGACAATGTCTGTCCTTTCCTGGGAAGCAGGGCTCCAATACGCCTAGTGGTTGCTCTGGAGGACAAAAGAATGGTCCCCCTCCTTCTCCTTTTTTCCTAGCTTTATAGTTGAGCAGATGTCATATGGTATGGAATATCCCTTTGGTTGGTTAGGGTCAGCTGTCCTGGTTGTATCCCCTCCCAAGACCTTGCCTACCCCATTCCACTGTGGGGAATGCTGGAAAGAGCCTTGGTGCTGTGCGAGCACTGCTCAGCAGTAGCCACAACACAGGTGTGTTATCAACACCCTTCTAGCTCCCAGCACAAAGCAGTGCACCATGGGGGCTGCTGTGGGGAAAATCAGCTCAGCCAGACCCAATACATCTATTCACATTTAAACAGCATTAATAATCACATAGTAAAGCTCAAGCTTTTAGATCTATAGACTTCAATCTATAGATTATAGCATAGATGTCACAGAAATAATGTCCTGAGAACTGTGCTACAACAGTTTATCTGGGAAGCACCTAGGCACTACCCTAATGTACAAGCAATATAAAACGACAGAGAAGTAAAATGCAGAGTATGGCAAGCTCACACACATAACTGACACTGCCAGGTGTGGTGGGATGGGTTAGAGACACCTTAATTCTTCATCATTAGCCACCAGGCAGCTTTCTCTCTGATACTCTCTTTGATCTCAATGGACTGCCACATAGTAGAAGGAATTGTATTTAATATCACTGCCAAGGATCATGCCATAAAAGACAAAAAACTCACACCACCATCAAATGACTGTCCTAGGCAATACTGACAGTCATAACTAACCTACCAGCCATATCTGAAAGGCTACTAAAAACACATGCAAAAGAATTATACAAGAGACATTCCAGACTCATATGAATATTAATATTATGCCCTGAGAAAACCGAGCAATGATTTTGTCTGATGTGGGTGGGAGTGGGGCCTGAGAATAAGCAGCTGCATGCAACTCCTGCCTGATGTCAACAGGAAGGGAGAAAAGTCACACCACTGTGCCACAGCCTCATCCTCACTCTGGAAGGTGAGGTCTCTTCACACTTGGTATCTAAAATTATCCTAAATCTATCTCTGTCCAATGCGACCAGGGGAAGTAAGGGAGGCAGGCAACTGGAATAGTAGGGGCAAAACTTCAGGCAATTTTTCATTGCTGTATTCTGGTAAAGACATCCATACTTAATGCTACATTAATACTGATGAGTTTTTTGTGAAAATAGCCCAGAAGGTATCTGGAGTGCTTGAAGGCATACTTTTATGACTCAAATGTTCCCATCAAAACTGTTGTTGCGTTTGTCAACTGTGATGAATAAGGTTATTGACTGAATACATCTTTGCCCTAGTGAGATCCATAGAAAATGGACATCTGAGGAGGTAAGCATGAAAAACTGTGACATTAGCCTTCACAGCTTTTACAAAAACATTATATTTGTGTTTATAGGCATTTTTATATATATTTATATATATAAATGTGCACAGTGTGTGTATATGTATACAGCCCTCAAAAAAGTTTGGTTTGCTTCAAGTTGTAGATGAAAGTTGGAGCTGATTTTTATTTAATGAGCTGATTCATCCTAATGGATACTACAGTGCTTTCTTTGCCTTTCTCTGCATTCTGGCTGCAGAAAATGCCACATGCTTAGTACTTAACATAACGTAGGGCCAGTCAGCGAGGACACCCATTAGAGAGAAAGACAGAGAGATCACAGAGCTCAGTTTAGAAGTCTGACTTCCTTTGCAATCCTCCTTTCATCTCATCTCCTTATATTTCTGTTTTTCCTCTATCCTGCTTCTGCAATGTATGATGATGAAAGAACATTCCATGTAACCTTTGGCAATCTTTTTTTTTTCTCATGTACCAAACAAAAACTCAACACTTTAAGTAGATGGTGGGTCAGATTTCCCAATTACCAGTGAGCATTTTGGTATACACATAATTACCCAAGAGAGAGATTTTTCATTATTTGTATGCTAAAAGTACCTGGCTCTCTTGGGTAATCATGTGTATAGATGCTCTCAGATGCCTTTTATGTGTCTCAGATGCTTTTTACAAGAAAGAAAAAGAAGCTTTCATAAAAACTAATTTGTCCCAAACGTGTTGTTAGACTTGAAGGGGCCAGTTGGTAGAATTCAGATCCAAGAAAATCTTACAAGTTTGAATGATGACTGCTTGGAGATCTGAAATCTACAGATATAGCATCAACCTATCAGTTGCCTTCTATTTCTAATTGTTTGTCTGGATTTGATTTCTTTCAATAAATGTGGTAATAAGATTAAAGGATTGAAGACCCCACATGCAATCGAAAAAGCCGTAAAGGGAGTCTTTTAAAAAGAAGCAATAAAAGTGACATCTAGCATTCACAGAAGAAATAACAGAAAATCCTCATGAAGTATAAACTTGAATCATAGTATAATACTTCTGTGCTTTGGAATATGTGTTTTCTGGGAAATGGCTTGTGAATATTCACAAGCTATTATACAGCATTTTAATATCTGACAGTAAGGAATTATCAAATATTGAGATTGAAGATATTTCTGCTATCAGCTGATTTTATGAGAAGCTGAAGTTTTCTGAAGGCAATTTCAAAAGAAAATTTCTGAGACAATGAAGACTGTGTGGTAATTCTGTCAGTCATATTCTGTAACCTATAACAGATGCTCTCTGTTAACCCCATTCTCTCTGCCCCTCGCCTGGCTACCCACCCCCCCCCCCCTTCTCCCAAAGGGGAAGAGAAAGGGAATAAGGGAGAGAGACGTATGGATTAGAAAAGATAGAAAACAAAACTGTAACCACTTTAATGAGGATAATAATAATAAAATGAAATATATACAAATATATATAAAATCAGTATTGAACCCAAGCCCTGATGACAATTACACCACTGTCACCACTGATGCTGTGGAGCAGGCACTGGGGAAGTCCCAGACAGGGCTCAGCAGCAGAGAGGAACCAGATTCAGGAGCTGGATACTCGAACTAGATTCAGGAACACATGGATGGGGATCAAAGGCAGAATGGACAAGTCTTGGATGCTGGCCACTGAAGAAGAGAACTTGACCCTTGTGATCCCTCAGCTTTATACTGAATATGACATCTGTGGGATGGAATACCTTGTTGGTCAGTTTAGGGTCACCTGTCCTGGTGGCTTCTCCCCATGGTTGTGGCCTTTTGCACCTCCCTGATGTGGTACACAAGATTGAGCAGTGACCTTGGTCTGCACCCCAATCCTTGGTAGTAACTCTAAACATCAAGCATTATCACTATTAGAAGCAGACCCTTTTTGCAAAAACATGCTGTTAACCTCAAAAGGTGCAGTTAGTTACAAAAGACTCAGCTGAAAAGCAAAATCACTGAACAGAATCATTCTGTTCGAACTCAAATCAGGACAACAGTACACGGAACATTTGGGGCTTTACAATAACCTTAATGTCATTATTATAATATTGAATTAAGTTAAGCCTACAGTGGACATGGCATTTTGATCATGAACCACTTATTTTTAGTAGTTTACAGTGGAAATGAAGCTGCTTATGCTTTACCTCAGTTTCAAGTTTTGCAATTTTTCCTTAAAGTGAAAGTGACATATCTATAGTTCTTTTTTTTCTAAAAAAACCCAAGAAGATATATTCCATAGTAATTTTTTAGACCTAGAGTAACTGAAAAAGTTTTGAAAGTCTAATTTTGATGTGTGTTTGTTCCCCAGTGAAAAATGAATTCCTTCATCACTGAGTAAAAAAAAAAAAAATAGAAAAAAATATTTAATAATAGATGCTGCTGCTTAATGGTTAATGCCAGTTTATGTACTGTATAGCACAGCATCATGAATGGTTGATATGCTACAACTTTTAAGGAAGAGGTCTCAAACCGTATGCGCCTGGTAGTCAAACACTAATCTCAGTCCAGTGGCAGACAATGAAGGCCATGGCTGCAAAAAGAGATGTCAAGAGGAGCCAAAAAAAGAAGAATTCTTTCAAAATATCCCTAGGAGATAAGATCTTGCTATTTCCTTCTTGGTTACATTGCAAATGTATTGAGTCCAGTTCTGAGATTCACTGACATATCTTTTGTTGACAGGACTAGGGTATTCTGAGTTTAACATTTCTTTCCCAATTTTGCCTGATCGTGAATGTTGGGTAACAGAAAACACAAGACTGGCTGTGTAAGAGTTCCTGCTCATCTTCCTTTGCAAACTCCTTTCACTACTAGAGGTGAAAAATGAAGAATATCAATATTTGAACAGCCAGATCAACAGCTAAGGAAGCATTCATCACAAGAAGGACAAACACCTTTTCCTCATCCAGTCCCGTTTTCCTTCTCTTTTGGATTCTAATATGACACACTGAAAGTTCATCTATTTAGATTAGGATTTTTCTCTTAAACTTCTCCAATAAGTTAAAAAATAGATGCTTTCCAAATAGTTACAATAAAGGAGACATTTATTCTTAAATGGAACTGATCATTGCACGTGATCATTTCCTTTTCTTCCTTAGATGCAAGTCGTGCTTTTCTGGACAGTGCACTGAGCATTCCTTTTTTCCTTCGTTTTACTTCTTTGAGATACAAGGTTGCAAAATTGTTTTCATACTTTCAGAATATAAACCTTTGTAAATTCTTAGTTAGAAACAGAGGACCAAGCACACCAATGGTATGATAAACAGCATTTTAATGACCTTCACTGCAGCTTTGCAAACAGCGTAATTGTTAAAAGAAAGTGAGACTTATGGAAAAACCAGACACCTACAGCACATTTATGCATTTTTTCACACAGTATGTGGATTTTATTGCACAAAAGCATGCTTTTAAAAAAATTACTAGAAATTTACCACGAACCTATGGAAAATTGCAAGTATTAGTGCTGCACACTAACAATTCAGAAACATCAATGAAAAGGGGAAATCAAAAGCACATAATATGGCAAACAGTTTTATTATGAGTGAAGTAATTTTTTGTTAGTTATTCAGGGTTTCTGCTTAGTATCAGACTATTTTCCTCATCATTGTGGATTTTGAAGCTGGTAAAACAATGTGGATATCTGCAGTCAATTTTATTTCTCTTAAGCATTAACTTAAGAGTTAACTTGGAAAAAATATCTTCTCCGTAACACCAGTCTCATACAAAATAGAAATTAATAAATTCAAGATGCTGATCAGAAAAACATGGTACTCCCAGTTGTGGGACCCTTTATAATGGCTTACATGAATATTTCAATCACTTAAAATATCACTGAAAACAGCATGTTAGATCAATGTCCTTTGGAAGGCTGCAGCAAGCCCTTTGTGTAAAGTCATCATTTTGTACACATTTTAAGTTATCTGTGCCATAGGAACTTGTCTTTTGAGATAGCATTCGCCAAGTTCCTGTGAGTATAGATTTTATGTCAGTTAAGAGGAGCAATAGTACTGCAGGAGCTTAATAGAATTATATCCTGGTGAAAGACCCTATAGAAAAAGAAAAAAAAAAAAAATTACTCTCCAGTGTACACTTAACTCTTTCTCATTTTATTCTAAAGTTAACTTTATCACTTCCTTTCATATCAGTTAGATATTTATATATGTCTCAAATGACATATAGAAACTGTTATTTTCCCTGTGGCCAAGACTAAAGGAAGACGTGAGATACTGCAGAATGGTCTTGTACTTGAAAGTAGATCTGTGTAAAAGTCATATGTTAAACTGCTAACAACAAATAGATTGAGACAGAGGAAGATTTAAGGGAAAAAAGGGCATTGTCATTGTTACTGGGATGCAACATAAGCTACCATCCTTTTTTCTTTATGTCTTTAAAAATTCTACAAATCTACATAGTTCTCCTACTACATATATACTTTAATTAATTTCAAGAGAAAAGGACAATATAAAGACCAATAATGGGGAACAGTTCACTCACTGTTACTCAAGCCAAAAAGAATAAAATGGTAAGTGTAAGTAAGTGTGCAGTTCATGTTTAAAAATGACACTCATTTGAATATCTGTTATACCCTTACATTTCATAGCTTCCCTTCCAGATAGAGTTCTCAGGCTATTTTGGTTGGAAAAATTGCTGTCACTTCTATAGAAAAGGTACTCAGAGCATCGTCTCATTGAAGTATTCTTTTTGTCTTTTTTTCCTTGTTACTTCCCTTAATCTAAATTAATCCAGTGCTGTGTGCTTTACTTGATGGATGGGGGAATGAAACAACTTATTTCACAAAATAAGATATTGAAGTGGATTTCAGTTTCAAATTCCCAGAGCAAAACCATAATAAACAGGAGACATCAAAACAGCTTGATGTTCATTGGCAAGGGAGGATAAAAAGACCAGTTCTTCTTCTCATACACAGAAGCTTTCTACCAGAAAAACAGTGAATGTAGTATTTCCTGACACCTTGTTTAAAGACTTTCTTTCTGAGTACAAAGCAAGACTAGCACTGTTTTCTGCCTTTAAGGTATAACAAATGTCATCTAATTCCATTTCCCCAGGAAAGTTAGGTGCACATACTGTAAAATTATTTAGAATATCTCACTCCATTGATGGTATCCTATCCAGAGGTACCCTGTGAGGCATCTTGGCATAGATCTACACTGTCAGTGTAGTTAAGTTTGGATGTCACTTTGGACCTATGGTCACATCCACTGCCTGGACTATTGTGCCATTTTGTATTGAGCTGGGTTACTTTCATTAAGTGAAGACTGCTGAGAGTCTTAATTCTGTCTTTTAATATCATCTGGTAAAGAGTAGACTTGAAGCCCTCATATTTAACATAAGTGCAACTTTAACTTGCAGTATGCTTCACATTTGCTGCCAACAGCTCATTTGTTAGACTAATCTATAACAGAATAGTCTTTAATTAAAGAAGCTTAGTAAAGTTTATTTCTGCAATTCTAATTATTACATAAATCTTTAGCAAATGACTTCAGTCTACATGTTAATATAATATACTGTCTCTCATCAGTCACATTAATACTGTCGCTAAAATATGACCACAGAACTATATACACCATTCTAAATAATGTTCAATTTGTAGCTTACATGGATATAATATCAACTACTTTGATTTATAGTGTATGCCCTCTATCCATACAATCCAGCGTTCTCTTTTCCTTTTTTATTGTAGCAAGAGTACTCAGTGTGTTAAGGTTGCTCCTATTTTCCTATACTAACTATCTAATCTGTCCAGCAAGTTCAAAACTCAAAGATATTTTATGATGGCTATTCTGTCCTCTGCTGTCTGCTGCTACATTAATATTACTCAAAGTCATTCCTGGAAAAGCAGTAATCTATGACCAATTTTTCCTTAGGCTAAATTGGATGTTCTCAAGTAAGCCAATATATTTAATCCTTTAAAATGGGATCTATGGCAAATTACTGCCTGGAAACTTTAGAAGTACTATCACTATTTTAAATTGTGTGCATTTTTCTTCTGCTTTTTCTTCTTCATGAGCTACCTACACTTTTCTCAAATCTGCATAAGTTCACATATAATTTCTTCTCTGATATTTTCAGAATACAAAGTCTTTTAACACTGTTTTGTCTCCTGAGTAGCTTATTTATACCCTTAGTAAACAAACTGCATCTTTTACTTGATTTCATACAAAGGAAGAATGTCCAATCACACTGTTTGTCTGTGTGTCAGTCAGTCTGCTGTCTGTTCTCTTGTCCTTAACATTGGACAACTTCCTCAGCTGAAAAAGAGATGTAAAAAGCCACAAGATTATCTCACTACAGGTTTTATGAAAATAGAACACTGCATAGAGGTGAGAAATATGTCAATATACCCTCACAGAGACAGAAGGTGCAAGGGATTTTAGGTAAGTTTGACAGGCTTGTGGTGTGGCATACAAAATCATGACACATCCAAAAGCCGGCCAATATATTCTGATCTTCAGAACTATGCAAGTCTTATATAGATTTATTCCAAGTATACAAGTAAATGCATTTTTATACTTTCCATTGAAGTTATTGAATGTTTCCCCTAGAACTTCTTTCTTTTTTTTTTTTTTTCTTTTAAACAAAATGTTCTCTTAAGGTCTAACTGGAAGACGAGTAAACAGCAATCCTGCTTTTCAAGCAATCTGTGTAATTCCATTCTAGAACACTCCACCTGGGAGCTCCCCAGTAGAGACACCTTGAACAGAAATCACTATAGACTTTAGGCTGATCTAGAACACCTTAAGTATCCAATCTATTCCGTTCTTTAAAAAGCGATACTCAATAACATATGTTGTTTCTTTAACTGAGAAAATATCTCATTCTGAGAAAGAAAAAACAAACCAACCCTCCTTTTTAAAAAGGTATTTACATTCTTCCAAGGAATGTTGTTAGAATTGTTCAGTCTGTTTTAACCTGGCACATTTTCTAAAGAAAGGGAAGACAAAATAAAAATTGAGATTAAAAACTTATTTTTCTTCCTTCCTAAAATCTGATGTAATGCAATCGTTCATGCAGTTTGTGTTGAAGGAAGATTCTATACTTGTGCCAAAATAAATGGCTATACCTATCAAAAATATAGATTATAAAATGAGAGGTGGAACAGCCTTTCTGTTTAATTTACAGGCAAAGTCTAATTTCTCCCAATATGTAGTGCATGCCAACATGGTTTAAACAAGCACAGCTGTATACACATAGCAATCAAATGCAGCTATGGGGACAATGCCTTACTGACAGCAAAGAACTGGCCATAGAAAGAACAGATGAAGTGTAGATAAATCATTGAAATAAAGAGTAAAAGGTCATAATTTTCCTTTACTGCTACCTAGAACCAGTGCAACAGTGTCTTGAAAGAGAACAGCCAAATGCAATTTCTCCCCTTTTTATTTTTCCAATATTGATTTCAGTCAAAGAGAAGGCAGGGGAAAAGGGATAATCTATTTTTCTATAAGACATCAAAAGCTGCCTGTAAGTAAATATTGACATTTAGCAGATGTGTCAGTTTATTGTAAAACATTTTTCCTTTTTAATCACTGTAATTCTATAAATCTTCATCTGACACATTGGTGCATGCTTTTTAGACCAGATGTTCTGCATTTCATTGAAAGAAAACAAAGCAGAAGCATATGCAAATCTCACAAAGACTGCTGTAGAAATCCCATTATTTTTAAAATGAAATATCACTGTGTTATGTTGTGCAACTTAATAGGTGACAATTATTACCCTTGATAGGTTTATATAGACCCTTCTTTCCACCTTGATCATTGTTGTTTTTTAATTGAATATGAATATTTTATGAGCATGAGCTAGTACGAGCATAGCTTTCTGGCCTTGCTAGGTCTTCTTGAAGAAAACATTTTATATGATGATAGTAGGTGCATAATTTAAATCTAAGGGATAATTTCATAGCTCTTAGGAAAACAGAAGTTGCTTAAAACCCCAAATGCACATTGTAAGAGCATGACACAACACAATGGAAATGATTAAGCCATCTCCCAAATGAGATCCAAAATGGCAGTCCAGCAGACACAGAACTAGTCAGCCCCAATAAAATTCATAGGTAATGAACTACCTAACAATGTGAAAATCATGTACTAATAGGAAATCAATCACATATTAAATGAAGCACATACTTTCTAACCTGCACACCAGTTTCTTTCTTCTGTCCTTTACAGTTCAAAATGGATTAAAAGACAGGAGCACAAAAATAAGAAATCAATAGGAAATCATGTCACTCAGTGTCCAAATTCTCCTGTTGCATAAGACATAAAGTACTGCTGTCAAGAAAGCAAACCTAAGTGGCCTAAGTGAAATATTTTCTAATTATTTCGACAGGGGGGAACCACTTTTATAGAGTATGTGTTGGTTTTCCAGAGTTTAGTAACTTCAGAAAACAAGGTATATATTTTTATACATGTAAGATTGAAATTTTATCCCAAATCTAGAGATTCCTAAACAGTAACGGAATATCACTCTTTAAATGTACCTTTATAATATATTAGACATTTCTGAGAAGGAAGTTATATATCAGGCTATGGACTGGGTGGAGCAAAGTAATACAGAGGCAGATTAATAGCCTCGAGAAGAGTGATAGGAATTAGTGTTCAGTGAGACAATAAGTATCATTCAGAATAGGGTTAAAAGATGAAAAGGCTGAAGATAATCTTTCAACATTCAGCTGACAACCTGTTTCTTAGTTTACAAGTAGGAGGAAGGTAATTGCTAGATGATGAACAGGTCAGTATCTGTTCTCTAGGGTGTCTGAAGGTTATTCTAACTAATGGTTGTGCAACATCACCTCTACATTGCTTTCTAAACAGAAATGTCTGTCTCTTCAGCTTCAGGGAAACAGCTTCAGGATTTTGGAAAGCTCATCTTCCTGCCAGCTCCTGTATTTCTCCAATGGCACAGCAATCTGTGGGAGGTGACAGCTAGCTGACCGGGTACAGTTCCAAAGACACCTTGGAACCACAAGAAGTCACGTTTTTTTTCCCTTAATTATTGCATATGAAGGGCTTATGGTTAGGAAGCATTAACAATGGAACGTAAAGTGCATAAAATCTCAAAGATGTAGGTCCATATTTGTGATAATGTTTATTTTTCCTGTCTAAACTCCAAAAGATAATTTTCTCTTAATCAGGTAGCAGAGATCTGAACTTACTATTAAGCATAAACTGTGTTCCCAGTAAACCAGTGTTCCTAAGAAGGGTTGAACAGTGATTAAAACTTACTTATTTATTCTGGTTTTACATTGTTAGATCAAGTAACTTGCTACATCAGTGCAATTTAGAGATTAAATAAAATCTTTGACAGAACCAAAGTGCCATTAACAAACTAAAATAACTTTTAAAAAAATTTTGTATTAACTTTTCCACATTCAGAATAGGGGCTGACTGGTTGGAATGGATGCAGGTTTAAAATGTTGCACATGAAAGGAAATGAGAAATCCTACCTTGATTCCGTCATCCACAGCAAGCAATGTTGCTATTTTTTTGTGTGGCTTTACCACAGAACACTCAGAATATTTTCTGCTTGCATCCAAAATGTATTGACATTCACTGTCCACTGAACTTCTGTCTTCTTCCAAATAATGTTTAAAATAACCTGTGGGAGGCTCTGATTCCTTGCCATTCCACTTAAAATCATAAGATATTTCACAAGAAAAATAGAAATGAAGGGAAAAAATGAAAAAAAGAAAAGCTTTAATTTTCAGCCTTTTGTGAGAAAAGAAATTATTTTGCTTTGTTTGAGTTTTTTTCCCTGTTCAGTTCCCTCAAGAAGGATCAGCTAATAGAGTTAGAAACAAAGATATTAAAGACTCATGTGAATGTCTTCTTGATGCTTCCTGTCAAAGTATTTAAATGTCTTAGGCCAAACAGATTTTACCTATTCCTAGGACCAGGGCAGAAAGACAACTTCAACAGAATATTTTTCATCAGATAATACTGATTTTTCAGAACTTCACTGCCATTTTCCTGACACCTTTAGACTTAAGTGTAGAATTTATCATCAAAAATAATGTGGGATGCCTGCTGCAAAACAGATAACTGATTATTAATGGTTATACTTTGTTATTCATGGTCATACTGGGACTGGGGCAGTTTTTTTCTGTTGTAACTGCAGTGCTTTTTGTAAATAATGACATATTGTTTTAGCAAAGGAACAGGCCAGCTCTATTGATGTCATGAGATAGTTATGGGTCTTGGTCTAAATTAGTCTTTCTGTAAATAAAGCAGTATGGTAACATGACCCAATGTATATCATATCTGTCAGAAAAGTTATAAATACTACACTCCTGCCATACCTGGAAAATGAAGTTCTACTCTTTTTCCTCATTCTTTGCCTTCAGTAGTCTGAAACCCAAGATCACTTTAGGAATTTTTCATGAAATTGAAAAATGCATTTGAGATTGAAAGCCCTGTGATTTTCACTGCCAAATACTCTACAGGAGCATTACATGATTTGCCATGTATTTTCAATTGATTACATAGGGTACAAAAATGCCAAATTCAATAAAAGAGAAAGAAGGCACAGATCTGTTTGTATCAAGGGAGTTGCCTTTGCATAGTCTACATGTACAGTTTCACTGCTAAAAAATGACTTCATTTTCTACTCCTCCCATAACCATTTAAAAATTATTTGCATAACTTCTTTATAAATGGATTCTTGCAATGACCTCATTCTCTGCCACAGAGCTGTGTATTTGTCCTTGCAGTCAACGGATGTGAAGGTTTCTTAGTACCTTATTAGCTACTGGGCCATGTCTGACCATTTATTATGTATCTTCACCAAAAAAAATGTCTTGGCACAGATAAAATGTCTCATAAATTCTGTGCAGCCCTGTGCCAATTTATCAAGCTCAATGTAAAAAATGTCATGCATGCTAATAAGTTTACCAGCAAGCCATACTTACTGTCAGAGAAGCCTGTTTTTCTGCCACTGGAAACTAAACTTGAAGAACAAAATCTTTTGCTTCTTAAAACTTGTTATTTTTCTTATATAGAATACTGAATTAAGTGCATTTGTGTGCTTGACAAGAAAAGAAGAAATAGCACATTATCAAGAAAAATCAACAGTAAAATAGCTGTTTTTGCAAAACTGGCATGTGGTAGGAAATACTGAAGGTTTTTCTAAAAGCTGAATTCAACAAAGTTTTAAGTAGATTGGTACATAGATCTCCAGAGTCCCATGGTACATAATAATGTTTTCCACCATAGGATTTTTACCCAATCTGTATAAGCTCTGAATGTTTGAATGAAGCACAGCAGCAGTGGAGAAACACAACAGGAGGCATACGAAGTCTTACAAATAGAGCTTGCTTTTGCAGGTATGAAGTTGAACTACACTTTTTTTTCCCAGTCTGCTGCTGAAAGCGAGCAGCCCTGACACAGGCTATGTGAAGCTGTTCTTCTCGGTCAGCCAAGTTAGCTTCTCTCTGTTCCATAGTTCCTCCTGTAAACATAAGTGCCACACTGTTTGCCACTTCTTTCAGATTAATCAGGACAGTTTTAGCTGCTTTCGTGTGTTTGCTTTTCTTACTTGGTATTCTTCCTAGCTTTGTCTTTCTTTTTATACAGAGTTTTTTCATTATTTAATCATTCTGCATCACTCTCGTCATAATCTCTGCATATCTCTACTGTTGCTACACTTCTCTCAACATAGCAGACTTACTGCCCAAAACACATAAGTAAATAGGCTGTTGCCCCCATCTTTTCAAACATTCATGCAATTAAAGCACTTAGCAAATTGGCATGTAAAACGCAGCTAAGGATACATCAAGGTGACTCCTGGCCAGGTTTCTCCTTCTCTTTTGCCAAACGAACACCTGCCCTTAAATTTCCATGTTATGTATCTAATTCAGCTGAATTCACGTGATAAGTTCTGTTTTCTTTTGTTCTTGCTGGTATAAAAAGCAATAATTAATTAATATGGCAATAAAACTTTAAAGCCTTTAAACAGAAACATTTAAAGTGCATGGGACGTTTGAGTTCTGAGAAGGCACTTGGACAACAAGCTGGCTGTCTAAGGTTGTCACTCAGATATTTCCCTCATATCTTACAGTCCCTATACAGAGAAATGCCTCTGGGTCCCTGTTGTAGAGCTGTTTGGATTCAATCCTGTAATAGTAAATGTTGCACTGCTAGCACTAGGAAAGCACATAATACTAATGCTGGATAATACTACATTACTCTGGGTAATATATTCCATTCTCCCCGTATTTCTTCTCTCTTCTCCAGCTCTGCTTATAAAGGATACTTCTGTGATCCTCAAACTAAGGGGCTGAATAGCTACAAACTGATTTGCTCAGAAGTAATATTTGATGACTTCTGATACACCTGCACTGGCACAAACCATGTCCCTAGTTAATTACCTTAACTTCTAAGAACTGTCCATTAGAGAACTCAGGCTTGAACAGAGCTAGGTGAATACAGCGGAACTAGCTCTTACTGAGCCAGGTTGAGAACTAGAAATAGCGCAGCTTGATATAGCACTGCACTGTGCTTCTCAGTTACTGCAGCCATATTGCCACTGGAATGGGAGCTGCTGCTCCACAGTAGTGCTGTGTCATGTAGCCACACCAACTTACCTAGGTTTTCTACAAAATTTGTAGAATTAGGGTTCAGTTCATAACTTCAGGAAGTAAATTCAGCTCCATCCTCCCTGACCTTTTGAATTTTCTGTTCTTTTCTGATTTTTATCAATGGTTGTTTAGTGATGTGAGTAGATGCACAAATTCAAGGCAAAAGTAACCACCTTTTTTAACACTCATTCTACCAGCTTTTACCTGCATTCTAAATCTGACTCATAAAGCCTCTTGTAAATGGTACTGTAAACTGTTGCAGTAAAGGCTATCCATGAAATGTTAACAAGACAGTTATTAAACAAGCTCTTGAGAGCTTAGGATCCCATTCTCCTTGTTTGGTTAGTTTGTGGGTTGTTTTTTTTTTGTTCTGTTTTTTTTTCTATTTCCCAGTAAAATTGTAGTTCTGAATTTGACAGAAGGAGGCAAAATTTTGGCCATTTGAGCCTTCTTCTCGATGTTTATTCATGCTTAAAGGAAGACATTACTTGTTTTTACTTGCTAAATATTCAGCTTTTCCTTCTTTTCTTAGTAAAGTATTAGAGGAATAATATGAGTAAAGTCAAATTCCTAGTCAGTGAATGTAAAAAATAATCAGGAAAAAATACATATAGATATCTGTGAATAAAGCACTCGATTATGTGATTTTTTTTTTTCTTGACTTCCTCATTTTACTGTTTATCACCTTGCGCAACTTACTCTTTATAATCTCCTTTGACACTGTTTTCTGTGCTATGGCCTTCCTGCAAAGTTCTTCAGGAAAGAAAACAAAATACTGGTCTCCTGTGGCCTCTGAAGTTCAGTGAGAGTTTTACTATTGACAAAGTCCAGCCTGTTCTAGATAATTTCTTAGTCACAAGAAAATATAAAAAGTCAAAGGCGAGAAGATTATTCAAGTGATTTTGGCTTTATGCCTCCCCCATTTAGCCATTTTATGGCTTCCCATTACCAAAACAAATTTTGTTGTCCTTAGAAATTATGTAAAACTGATTCAGCATATTCTCTTAAATTTGTAAGACCAAACATTAACAGATTAATTGGACCAGCTGCCGGAAATGAGCAGTAATGTAACTGTAAAAGTTTTTCAGATTGCCGGTTTTGATTTTATCATGCTTTGTAGCTTGTTAGTTCTGCAACTGTGTATGAGCTAGAAGTACTTATTAAAATAAATTATTACATTCTCTTTATGACAACTGAACTGTTAGTAAAATTGCATGAACGCACATTTTTCACACTTGCCAATTACTCCTTACTTTTGAAGATGCCTTTTTGCATAAAAAAACCCCATATTAATAGTTTGGCTGCTGTGCCTCAATTATAGGGAGGAAGAGTGGTCATGGATGCTCCTGAACAGGTTTCTGATCATTAGATTACTGAGATTTCATCAGCTGAAGGATTTTCTCTAGCAAGGAAAAAGAACTATGGCTGGCATATAAAACATTTTCCAGGTATATATAGAGAGAATTTTCAGTGACTAATTAGGGCTAGAAATAGCTAGGAAAAAACATCAATGTAAAAAAAAAAATCCATGAATAAAGTTAATTTGGAGCTGATGGAGGTACAGATTGAAAAATGCCTAGTGAATGATCATAAACTTATTCATTTCTCAAAACAAGCTTAATGTAACTATTTGTAATAACAGTGGCTTGATAGGATAAGAGGCATATTTTGTAATGGTACTTTGTGCAGTAGGTAAGTATCAAGGATGAGTGAACCAAATTTGTTCTGGGATGCTAAAAGAAACTGTTATCAGAACTGACAGGTTTGATTTCAAAACATAATGTTGTAAGTATACTCCTCCTAATAAGAGTTTGGTTTTCTTTCTCTTCAACTTTTCAAAATGAGGTTGATAAGACAGAAGAACCGAATAAATTCTGCGGAAAAATATTTTAGCTAGATCAGTAGTTTTGGATACTGGGGACCTCAGTTCAATATTTTACTCCAAAATTAGTGCAGGCATCTGACTCTCCTGGCTTCCCAATGGAATACAGGCATTCTGACAATTTTTTCTTTTTGTCTCCTGAAACTATATTAATGAAATGTTTTAGTAGTTGCAGTGTGTTTTCCAATACTTATTTTTAAGGTCTGCAACTCAGAGAGTAGAATGAACATCTTGCACCCTAGTATAATGCTATGGGCAAATTAATCACTCCAAAATGAGAGTCATGGCTGCATACAGATTAGCTGAAGGTCACAAGACGGAAGAAATGGATTGATTTCAAATGCCACATCTTCCAGGCAAAGAACTGCCAAGTTTACCTGGAACAAGACCTTGACCTATGCTTGGGATGCACTGTCTCAAGTGTGAAACTTTCTATTAGATACATGCTGAAACACACTGCCCAGTAGAATATTGAAGACGGAGAGTAAGGCATCTCTAGAGGACACAGACTTTTCCTTCAGGTACAGAGATGAAGATTTTTCTGTTGTCTATAAGAAAATGAGGCATTTCACTTACAATCTATAAATGTAAACTCAGAATTTTTAGGTTTTACTAATCTGAATATGACTCAACTCCTTTCCTGGGTCAAGACCTTCATTTCTATGCAGTTGAATAGCCCTGGTAATGTGGGATGATATCACCTCTCTATCCCACAAATTCTTCTTATAACAACAAATATACTAAAGATTATAAGCTTTTGAAAAGGGTTATTCATGATGGGCCAAACAGGGACTATGAGCAGACATATGAATTATGCCTTGGTACACTGCAGGGAGAATGTCTTTTCTCCAAAGTTTTCACAACCTTATGGGAGGAATACAGATATGTAAGAAGTTTTCAGAAGTAAAGCAATTGTCCTTCAAGAATATTACTGCTATATCAGCACCAAGATTATTAAATTTTTGGTCTACAAACTTTGTTAAAGAAAAGAGGAATAACTGGGATAAAATCTCCATTCTTATTCTCATCCACAATTAAGTACAGTAGGTTTTAATAACTGGATATTTGAGAAGCGTTTCAAAGCTAGATGTAAAATGTAAAATTACATTTGTATGTATCATACATTATATACAGAAAGAGGTTTATATATTTTACACTGTGGCCTGTAATTCCTATTAATGGTAACAGAAGTTACAAAGTATGCATTATAAAGACCATATACTCCAGAAATCTGACTTTTTAAATGAGTTTTTTTACATTTTAAAATAAAATTCATAAATCATCAGTCTACAAAAGAAATGTAGCAGTACAAACACAGAGAGCAGACTAAGAAGTTAAATAAGGGTGCTACAGAAATATTAGTCTGGTTTCATTCTTATACTGTGAGTGTAATGCACTGGAATTATGACTGTATGACTATCTTCTCTACTTGCTTTTCTCATTTTCTATGGTCAACATTATATTGAAATTATTGTAAGGGCAAACACCATTGTACAGTTACAAGTACTTTCAATAGGTAAAGTATACAGTATGAAGTCTCTACTGTTGCTAAGTAAATGTCATCTCTCCCAAAACCCACCAGCAAATATTGATCAAGGTTCTGAAGCTTTTCAATGAGCTCCTAAGTTGGAGTGAATTAGTTTATGCAGTTTCAGAACATTCATAGCTCCAGTTACAACATCGCTAAATGTTGTTAGGTTAACTACAGATACAGAGTGATTTTTATAATTTTCAGAAGTATAGAAGATGGTTACCTGACAGGCTGCATGAACAAGTTACTGTAAAGTAAGGTGGTTTGCATCTTCTTCATGGAAAAGCATGAACAAAGGTAATTTATGAGTACTGAAGGAGCTAGCTGAGCTAACATTGTGGCCACCCTCAATACTCTTTGAACAACCATGGTGACTGGGATAGATGTTTCAGGACTGGAAGAAAGCAAAGGTCATTCCTACCTATAAAAAGAGCAAGAAGGAAGATCCAGAGAACTAAGAGCCAATCAGACTCACATAAATTCGTAGGAAGATGACAGAGCAACTCATCCTGGAAACCATTTCCAGACACATGAAAGACAAGAAGGGGAATGGCAGTAGTCAGACTGAATTCACCAAGGGGAAGTCATGCTTGACCAACCTGATAACCTTCTACGATTATATTATTCTCTGAATATCATGGGTTCCATACCAGGAGGCACTGTTAATAATTTTGAAACTTGACCTGCAGTAAATGTAGTTACATAGCTTGCATAATTTTTCATTATTATTTCTCCATCTTTTCACTCTTTCACTTTGCTTTCTAGCCAGTTTTGGTCCTGATGAACAGATATGGCCAAGGATATCCCAGCTGCCATTGCTACAATTACAGTGTTTCAAGAAGGTGTTTAATTTGTGGGTTAATAGATGACTGGCCTATGTATCACTTTGTGCAAAGAGCCAAACTGTTGGACATTCTTTCACTAATTTTCTGTAAGCAAAATGATTGCAGTGCAAAAAAAAAAAAAAAAAAAAACTCTGAGGAAATAATCTAGTATTTCTCTCTTCACTTCACTGACCTATCTGACAATCTGTGATAACAGAGGGTAAATATCAGGAGCAGAGTGGAGGGGTTATAGGACGTATTAGCATTCCAGTCCTGACATTACCTTTCCACCTGATCTGTTACAAACCATAATGTACTTTGGAAAAAAGGCAAAAATGGAGTCCTTGCTCTACAGGTACTGAGTGATGGAAGGTCAGCTTTGTGAGATTTCTAAAAGCTATCATTCCTTCCCTAAAAGTGGATACACTTCTGTTCATCAAAAATCTACCCAGTCAAGAATTATGTCTCCAAGAGTGAGACAGAAAAATCATTTTAGAAAAGGTGTACAAACAGGATAAGCATACTTTACTATGAAGCTCTGCCAGCCTCCACAACTCTGCTGAAGTGTTGGGACTCATTTCATTATTTTTTAGTGACCTTTGATAAATTTTTATTGCATAAATTTGGTTGTTTTCAGAATACTTTTTGTTCACTTTAACATTCTCATTGTTTTGTAGCAAGAGATTTTGAAGCCTAATTAGGAAACTCTGAAAAGCTTTTCTTCTGTGAAAAGCTTCCTTCTTTTTGTTTTATACTGTCTAATTCCTGAAACATTCAACAATCGTTCCTTATCTCCTTTTCCTGTAACTGCTGTGATTTTATAGGCTTCTGCTATAGCATTCCCCATTCATTTTTTTTTCCTTTCAGGAAGATGCTAGTCTGCTTTACCCTTTTGTGTTACGCTGTCGCAGCCCAGGGACAGACTTAAAGCCAGAATGCCTCAACTCAGCAAGACATCTCCTTATCTAAGCTTTTTTTCTCATATACCATCTAAGCTTTGGACTTAAAGAGAACCAGTGTATGCCCTGATATACCATATACTGGTAGATTATGATCCATATCAAGTTGTAAGATGAAGTTCTGATTATCCTTTCCTCTTTAGAGAAGAAGCAGCTAATGGTATCTCAAAGATCTCTGTGGAAATTATAGTACAGAGGCTTGACCCTATGACTCTGAAACCATCAGAGTCCACTGGGGATGGGAGTTGTCTCAATAACTTTAATGATTGCAGTGACTCCCATAAAAGTTGTTGAAATAACCAAGAGAGCAAAAGCTTAGACTAATAGAGAAGGCATGCACAGCAATGTCATCAAGCACTGCTCCTGAGGTAACAGCCAGGATGGAGGTAATAATTCCTGAGAGAAACCGGGGGATTAATTCAGTCCAAAGGGTATTCATTCATAATGCAAATGACTTTCAAGTGGAAAAAAAAAATTTCCAGAAGTAATAAGCAAGGTGATACTTTATGAATTCTCATATCAGGTGCAATTTTGGAATGTGGACAGAGTCAGCCAACAGAAAAATAATATTTTCTGTAATGTAGAAAATGTATGTGTGAACTGTGCCTACATTTAATCCTTGAAAGGTGTCAGGACATTTTGCTGACTACCATGATCTTCAGAAGCTGTGAAAGAATTTGGTTCGGTTAAACATTGGGATTTTATAGATGTATTTGTCTGACAAAAAATGTTTAGCTTCTCTATCTTAGATATGTTAGACTGATCTGATACAAGGGCCTACAGAGATAAAGGCCCTGCTGTGCAAGGAAATGTGCAAAATTTATTGTGGAAGAAAGTACCAGCTATGAATTGCTTACAGTATAAGTAGGAATGATGGACAAACAGTAGAAAAAGAAAGAGAAAAATCTTGCAATAAGACAAACTTCACACAACTGTCAGGTTCAATAGACAGCATACTTAGAAACAGTGCCAGAATATACACTGCCTTATTCTAAGGTTAATAACTTGTCACTTGTCACAGTTTACACTGTGTATAACTTTGGCTTTCTAAAATAAACTGGATGCTGCCATATCAATAACTTTTTTTGGCTCATTTTACATGACTTTTCACATAGGCTTGTAGGAGTAGGATTTCATTGTGTGAAAATATTTCTGAAAATTTGATTCTAAGTTGCCATGGGTGTTCATTGAAAGCTTTCATACATTCAGCATCTCAGGGAAGCTTAGTTGTATAACATTTGTCTTCTCTAAATAATTGCAAGTAATATGGTAGTACCTAGGCAAATGTACACGTCAAACTACTGAACTAAAATATTTATAACAAACAAAAACCCCCAGAGAAATACCCTTTTCAATAATTTGGATAATATAGCAGCCTACCAACAGATATTTCACAGTTAGTGAAATAATCTAAATTCACTGAATAGAAGTTGTTTTTTGGGTAGTGTTGAACTGTAGGAGGGTTGTTTTTCTGAGTATATTTCAAGGAACATCTGAAAAGTTGAAAAAGCCAATGCTTAAAAATTCTTGTTTTCTGTGATGTAACTCTTGGCAAAAGAAACAAACCCACTGATTTCATGTCTGTCTGGGGCTGAAATTCTTCTCAAGCTTAAACTGAAGATTTGCATCTGATGCTTGAAACAGGACTATTTCTGAGATGATACTTCTGCATGTATCTGGAACATTCAGGTGCAAGACTTATGGCGCTAAGACTTACCAAAAGTGGGAGAAAGTATTGTAGGTATTCAGTCAGAGTGAAACAAAGGTTGAAAAATGTTTGTTGTAACTATCAGACCAGTGACAGCTGTGCCATATCAGCCTTCGGCACCAGTGAGGAAACTAGTGATTGATATCTTGTCAAAATCAGAGCTATACCAGAACTGTTTGGGTGAACGAGAAATGCTATCTTTTCACTGAGATAAGTATGGTCAGAATGGGTTGTATTATACTTGAAAAAAAGTTCTGTGATGGTGAAACTGAATGTGAAGTTCTAGTGAAGTCTAGAGAACAAGTCTTATGAGGAGTGGCTGAGGGAACTGAGGTTGTTTAGCCTAGAGAAAAGGAGGCTGAGGGAAGACCTTATTGCACTCTACAACTACCTGAAAGGAGGTTGAAGTGCGGTGGGTGTGGGTCTCTTCTCCCAGGTAACAAGTGACAAGAGGAAACGGCCTCAAATTGTGCCAGGGGAGATTTAGGTTGGTTATTAGGAAAAATTTCTTCACTGAAAATGGCAGGTTACACAGGAACACATCCAGGCAGGTTTTGAAAGTCTTCGGAGGAGACTCCACAACTTCTCTGGGCAACCAGTTCCAGTGCTCCGTCACCCTTACAGTAAAGAAGTTTTTCCCAATGTTGAGGTGGAACTTCTTGTGTTCCCATTTGTGCCCAACACCACTTGTCCTATCACTGGGCACCACTGAAAAGAGATTGGCCCCATCCTCTTGACACCTGCCCTTCAGATATTTATGAACATTTATAAGATCCACTCTCTGTCTTCTCTCAGGCTAAACAGCCCCAGGCTTCTCAGCCTTTCCTTCTAAGAGAGATGTTTCTGTCCCTTGATCATCCTCATAGACCTCCACTGGACTTTCTCCAGTAGTTTCTTGTCTCTCTTGAACTGGGAACTTTATGCAAGCTTTGTCTTTACAAGAAGACAGATAAAACCTGTAGTGACTGGATCAGGTACAATCCAAAGTAGGATCAGATGCTAGGATATCCATACAGTTTTTTTCCTGAGTGATTCTGAAATGCAGACAGAGTTGAACTACAGCAGTGCTGTATGTCATATACCCATGGCACCAGCATTTAGGCACCCTAAATCTAGATTGACTGTCTTGTGGAAGTGTGATATTAATTGAATTGCCTTAAAAGGTCGGTATCAAAGGACACTCTGTGATACTCTAAGACAACTAAAAAAGCTGCATGTGCCTAGTAGGTATGTATAATCAGACATGACATGCAACAGGCCTTTTGAACAGGAGCTGGAAACCAAGATATATACGTCAGAGGGTCTCAAGTTTCACCAGGCACCTGTGTAGTAGGAGCTAGATTCAGCTCTTAGGCTTGGAGACAGTACTTACAAATTCTGTGATACTGAATCCAGACAAAGACCTGATGAGTGCATGGCTGGAGCTGAGCTGAGCTGAGAATCAGCACTATCATCTGTTCTGTGCCATACTGTTCAATATTCTAGTGTAGAGCTTTCAGTAATAATACTATGTTGATTGCAGAAACGTTTTGATATTGTACTTGTAAAAATGATAGTGACAATGAAAGCATAGGAATGTATGGTGTCAATCAAATTATCCCAAATAAGTGCACTATAATAGCTACGCATTAGAAGTAAATCGGTACTCCAGTGGCTGCACAAACCTCTACATTAATGCAGTTTGGGTATAAAAGGTTAATCTGCACCGATATTTTGGCCTGATTTACTGGGCTACACTCCTGGTTTGAAGCTATTCAAATGATCAATCACTTTTTCCACTTTTGCATGTCTTTTATGGTTTTGGTGTGCATTTTGTAGAAATCTAGACTTGAACTTCCAGTTAAATTCCTACCAACAGAAACTTTGTGTTCATTAAAACCACTCATCAAACAAAAGCCAAAGCACGCTGATTGTATTTGCTTCCAAACTGCACAACCGCTTTTAAAAAAGATTCCAATGTAGATGTATCTATATGTATGTTTAAAGACCACCATCCAATGAATCTGCAAAAGACACAGAAAAAGACAGCTTTGCTGTCTTTTTCTTAATATATTTTATTTTATTTTTAAATAATTTTCTTCTGCTACAGTATAAGCAGAGTAATGAGTTATCAGTAGTTAGAATAAATCAGCTCCCATTAATATTTTTTTACCTATTTCTTGAACATTTGGTATCATTGTGAACAGGGTGCAGGACTAACCTTGGCACTGCTCTCCTACTGATTCTTTGGATACTGGGGACAGGTAGAGGAATTCTGGTTTTCTTTGTATGAACTTATGAGGATAGATGCTGTATGGCGAATACATGCAAAAAAGGCAATTACTGCAGCAACAATTTCCCTAGATAAAGTAATTTTACCTTATCTGCCACTGTTTTAATGCCAGACGCTTAACAATTATTATTACCATCATCATCATCAGACTAAGCTTTCTGCTGTAGAAATAAGAATCCTGGAAGTCCCGAGAATGGTGCAGGTGGAGAAAGGTAGGAGGTGGGAATTCCAAAAAGCACAAAATTGGAACCCAAGTTCCTATAAAAGTTCTTTAGCCATAGCTGAAGTGTCTCTGGAAAATACCACCATTTAATATTTTTGATCCAAAGACCAAAATGAAATAATAGTGAAATAGAATAAACTGTCTGGAAATACATTTTTACTGCATCACAACTGCAGACTGTTTTTATTTTCTGTTTTATAGGTCAATCAAATATTATGTAAACATTTTTTAACCTGGAGGGGAACACACATTAGATTAATTTTGAAAACTGTCTCTTCTACTACAGATGCAGAACTATACTTAAGAAAAGGTATGGTCAGATCAACAGTTCTGACAATACCTTAAAGAACCAACAGATTTTTATCATTATAGATCACTTATTTTTAAGAACTTCCAGAATGAGTTACACCAAAAGCCTCTCTCCCAGAACCTCATCTTTAGTGGTAGCCAAGAGGGGATGCTAAAGAAACAGGATAGTAGAGAAGGATCTTTTCTGCAGAATGTCTGTATGTAGTTTAAGGATTTCCTGGGCCATTAGTTGCATCCAGGCCACTGTGTTTTATAGCTATTGATACCACCTATCCTGCACGGATTTGTCTAATTTATCTTTAAACCTTTGGCCTCTAAAACAGCCTGTAGCAATAAGTTCCACAGTTGCATTAGGTGTTACATGAAAAAGGTGTTTATATTTGTTCTTTTCAAATTGCTGCTAGCTCCACTGTGTACTCCTTGTTCCTTTATCGCAATCGTGAATAAACACTGTTAGCATTGTTTACTCACTTCAGTTACACTGTTTATGTGTTCACAAATATCTGTATAGTTGCCTACTTCATTTTTTCCTAAATCACTTTACTAGCTATATAGGAAGTACAATTTACATCTAAAAATATAAAATGTGCTTCTTTCTGAAATGTAGAAGATATGAAGTTTCTCTTGTTTGGGCCTAATAGGATATTGTTAACTCATTTTTGGATAGTATGGTAGCAACCTAAACCACTATGGTTAGACTGATAAAAGATGAAGGCTGGGACTAGAATACACCCCTCTCCTCCACAATTTAGATGTCTATTTTGTCTGGAATTTGTCCTTTGGGCAGGCTTGGCCTCATGCTCCTTGCTGGACTTTCTGTGTATTTCACATCCAAATCTCACTGCAGAAACAGGCTTGGTCAGAAGGACCATAAATTTAGGCCTCCTGCTATTGAGGTCCTAACAATCTGCTTCAAGTAGCAGGATGGAGCAGTGGTCCCTCCTGCCCACAGCTCCCCCCAGACTGGCCAGCCCTAAGTTCCTGTCTGCTTTATGGCTCAGCTGGAGGATGAGTGTGGGGCATGAATTCCCTCACTCCACATTCACTGTTGTTTTGGACCATGCCTCTTGAGAATGTTGTATTACAGCAACATGGAGTCTACTCAGCTCGATGGCATTACAAAAGCCTCGTCTACCATGTCAGAAGAGAGCTGCTTTCCAGGGGCCATGAATGACTCAAGCTCTTTAGGCAGATTTTTCCGTAAATATGGGGAGATTTGGGCAGGAGGCATAAGTACAGCTGCCCAAACTCAACATTTACAGACCACGCATGAGAAAACATATTTAAAGGAGCCAAGAGAATTTTCCAGATATGACTGAAGCCCAATGAATTGTCTCAGCTCAAAGATGGACAGGTCTGGAAAGCAGACTGGAAAAGCCACCTCTGACACTGCTAAGTTTTAGTGCCCATCTTGCTGCTGAAGTGGAATTTAAGCAGATTAAATTCCACAGGAAAGTTCACACTTTTCCAAAAGCGTAATCCGTTTCCACAAAAGACAGCCACAAAACAGGGCTGTGGAATTAGAATTCAATGGTAAATTTGTTAAGTAGCACTATAAATTTAACATGGCAACCACATTTCTGTTGACTATTACATGTATTTATCTAGAAAATTAATTGTTATACCACTGATGCAATTAAAGATACAAATAATTTGCATTAAAATTTAGTATCAAGACAAGTGTTTAACAATTGTTTAAATAATTGCTACTCTTGGATCATTACTAGTATTAGATGTACTAAAACACTTAATGCAAGTGAAATATGAAAAGATAAGTTGTTTTACTAGAAAACATAGGTAGTGCATGGAGAATGTCCCGTCTTGTCGCAGATGCTTTTCTTCAGAAATAGAGGTAATACACCTTTTAAAGAGGTTTTAAACTTCTGCAGTGGTGAATTATCACACGTGCTTGGGCCAACACAGTAATATTCATCTTTGAAACACGATGATTTGGAGATTTGGTAAAATGAATACAAGACACTTTAACTATGGACATATAATAGAAGATGACTGTGTTCTCCCCTTTGGATAAAATCTGTGTCATTCAAGTCATGTAAGTAAGTTTTTGAGAATACAAAGTAGTGAAAGATAATATTAATAAATGTATCACTTCACATGATAATTTCTTTAATCTATATAAAAAGTTACTAATTTTTCCGTATTTTGAATACTTCTAGTTAAAAAAGGAATTTTCTATAGAAAAATCAAATTCATTCTGCAGTTTATTTTTCCACATTTAATGAACTCTGATAAAGGCATGGCAAAGAAGAGATTTCTCAAAAACTTGCAATGGGGAAGACACATTCTCCTAAAACATGAAAGTACAGTATAACCTAAAAGTAGCTGCAGTTAATCAATTGTGTAATATAAGGCAAATACTCTATTCTCAGACAGTAACATATATTTACAGTGTTTACTTCTTGATGATGTTGTTAAATAAGTAAAAGAGGCCAGACATTCAATGCTATATCTGAATTTTAACTGAATCCAGATTTTTTCCTGCTTTAGATTTGAAGGCCTGAAACTCATTTCAATCTAAATGATATTTGTTGTTATCACTAAACAAATCAGATTTGATTTTCTTGTTGCAAATACAAACTTATCTCTCTCACAAGGCTGTCTGTAAATTAGGGAATGAAGATATGTTTAAAGCTTTTGGGACAAACTGGAGGAATTTTAAACCGGCAAACACAAACTACCTTGTGAATCTTCCAGGTTGCTTCTTTATGCTTTCATCATTTTTAAATAAGAATTTGAACTTGTCATTATTTGTCCTGTAAATAACAGAATAATATTCCTCACAGTTTTTTGGAGAGAAAACATAATTCGTATGCAATCTAACTGATTTCACCAACTTATTTAAGATGTCATGTATAACATTCTTAAAAAGAATTGCCAACACAGCTTTTTCTATCAGAGGTTGACACTTCCATGCCTTGTCTAGAAAGTGTACACAATTTAACTTTGAGTTCATTTATTTTCCAAAGTATATCCAGGAAAGAGTTTCTTCCAATTATCTAAAAGACAAAAATGGCAAATAAAGTACTGAGGAAGAGGTTTCCTGAGAAGGCATTGGCTTTGAATCACCTCTGCACTTCATTATCCTCCAATCAAGCAATCAAATTTCTTCACCTCTGGAATTCACATTCTGCTGATTATCATTTATATACTTTAATTGGTTACACTGTAATTTCTGGCTAGACTCTTATGAACAAAAGGACTGTTACTGATGGCTTATTCACAATTTTAGTCCCCTTTTTGTAGTTGGCTAACAGATTCCCTCCAGATTTCTCTATCATCACCTACACAGCTCTCCCACTGGCTATGAAATACCACAGCAGCTTGTAGGTAATTGATCAGACAAGTGAACTGTAAAATATTCATTTTCTACTTCAACAGCTAGATAAATCTCTTGGGAAGTGGATGAAAATATTGCTTATGCACATCAGGGTTGGTGTAGTAATAGCAAGGTTGCTGATAAGCAGGGGTCTGCTACAGAGTTAATGCTTAATTCTGTTCCACACCAGAGATGGGAAAGCATGCAGTCTCCCTTTGCCTGCAGCTAGGAGTCTCATTATATACTGAACCCGAGGCATCAACACCAATGCACCAGTCATGGTGCTTCAGGGATGGTGCTTCCTGTTTTAATTAATCAGGTTCATCTCAGTGTAACATGCCAAAGAACAAATTAATACTTAGTTACTGTAACCAACATGCTAAATACCAAAATATTAATGAACAGGGAAGCAGGAGTGAAGAGACTGACAAAAGAGGGAATGGAGAGGTAAAACCTGTTTTTTTTTTCTTTTCATCAACAGTAATCTTTACAATCTCCCTTTCTGAGTTTTTTTGCACCAAGTTTTAAAACATCTGTCAAGGTGCTTTAATTGAAAGCATTTAAAGGCAAACTGCATTCACACTTGTAAAGCAACAGCAGAAGTTAGTGAATTCTTTTCATCTTTATCTTGCTGGGTTACCATAGCAGGAGAATCTGAAAGGAATTAGCAATAGCTTTGTTTCTGATTCATATTAAATGTGTATTAGGCAATCTTACTCGAGCCCAAACTATAGTAATCAGAAAATACATTAAATTCCTCTACCTGTTTTCTTCTCACACAAGAATGAAAAAGATACACTTTAAGTACTGGACGATTAACAGCATTTTTTTTCCCCAATGGTTTGTTTTTGAAGCAGCAGAGAATGTATGTTTGTTTTGCATGTCCTTGGAGTGTAGTGTCAGCCAGATTAAGAGGAGGCATTTGAAATAAAAAAGTCAATACTATGTATACCACAGTAGTTGTGACCACCTGGGGAAGACAAATGGAACACTACAATTTTGCAGCGAGAGGCAAGTGTATTATAGGTGCTGCAGCATCTACTGTAGAGATGCTGTCAAGTAAATCAGCCTTTCTTGGATTAGAATAGTCATTTGCTTTAACAACAGAAGATAGGTCCATGTTTCTTTCCATATCAGCTAACTTCTGCTGATTTAAATTTAGTGCCAGAGAAAACAATGGTAATAAATTGGTCAATCAGCAAATTTGGACAGCTTGCTAATACCAGATGGCATTAGCCAAAGATACTTTTTTTTTTCCATTATACTAGTAAATAGACTTGTTCACTCATAATCATGGTTTTGAGGTGAAACCCCCAGGCTGGAATCAGCTCCATTACAAATGCATGCCATGGTATTCAAGGATTCTCTCAGGTATTGTCTAGTCACTTGATAACCCAAATATTCTGAAATTTATTCCATCACCCCCACAGACAGGACAGGCTGTGCATCTTCTGCAGACAGTGACACTCAGATTTTTTTGTACGCTTTGTATATTTTTTAATGCAGCTAAAGCAAGTATCTTCTTTAACAAACATTTTGAAAACCATATCCTGGGTTTCCAGTATCCCAAGTTCAGAGTATTGTATGTCATATTTTTTTCTGAAAAAGACTGGTGATGATGAAAGTATAATAAAAAAATATACTTTCATAAAGTCTAATTTATAATATTTATAATAAAAAAATATTTGAAACATTGGAAATCAATGCAAAGCAAAGAAAGACAAATGGAAACAAATACTGGAAATACTACACAATGCCCCTTTGTGGTACTTGATACAAAAAATCTCTCTATTTTAACACTGCCTAAATTCTCACGCAGTTAAAAGGATAATTAAAGACAAAAATAAAGTTCTGTTTGTAATGAGGTGATAATGAAGTGCACCATGAAAATCAAGTGTCTGTTTAATAACTGTGTGCAACCTTTGCTCTTTGAATACCATTTGTGATTATAGTAATGTGTTTAAAGGGAAATAGATCAGGAACTGTATTTTCTAGCTAGGATTTAAATTATATTATTTCCTCTAATATATACTCCTCTCCTCAAAAATAGCTTTCAGATAAGAGGTGTTAGGAAAAGCCTTCACCCTTCACATTTGTTTCCCTCTGAAATATTTTGTTACCCATTTCTGACCTTGCTTTACCCTCCAAGTTTCTATTTGTACTTCACTGAACCATACAAATTTTGTTTTGTAGGTTCCTATATAACTATTATGTGTCACTCATATTTGAAAATAGGAATGTCTTTGTTTTCAGACTCTACCTTTACATGATTTTATAATTATCTTTTTAAATCCAGCTAGCTATTGAACTTAGTAACAGCCTAGATAAGTATTTACTGTATTTTACAGATTTCACCCAGTATTAAAGTCATCTGCCTTCCATGAAATTTTTTGAAGGACCGACTCTCCATTACGTGTCAGAGCTGCGTGGAAAAATTCAAGCACTACGGAGCCTTAGTGACCCTGTGTACTTTTCAATCACCTTTATGTCAAGTTCATCCCTCTTTTTCTATCTATATGACACAGAAAACATATTTAGTCCTAAATTTTATTTTTTAAAAATAAATACTGTATTGCTGAGAAACACGAAGAGGACACGGAGATATGTTTCTGTGGAGAATCTGCTAGAGGGGAGATGTCCAAGTGCTTGCTGCTGTCCCTCAATCTTAAGGCATTTTGCAGAGCATTGTTGGTGGGCTGGAAAAAGAGCTGAATGTGAAGAAAAAGACAAACATTGTTGAGTCTTTAACACAAACATAAATACTGGCAGGAAAAAAAACAGGAGATCAGGGCTAGAGTTAGAGCAGAGAAGAAAGGGTAAAGCCTGTAAGAAGAAGGGGAAACAAACATGAGGAAAAGCATAAGTAATGCAACACAGTTCTTTTTCCTCTTTCTTTGCTCTTTAATTGCAGTTTTCATGGATTGTTTTTTCCCACTTATCTAGGATGAGTTTCTTACAGTAAGCTTTATATTAAAAAGGAATATATTTTAACAGCAGTTCCCCAGACTACAATCACATTGTGGTTGACTGCTTTGAAGTCACTGTACTATCCTAGCTGCTTCTGCTTTTTTGATTAAAAAAATTCTTCATGCATCGGTGTATCTGCTCCAAAACACTATTGTCCCAGTCTGAGCACCTTTCTACTTACAGCAGCCTAAATTCAAGAAAGTTCTAGAAAGTAGGCATAGTCCTAAAAGTAAGTATTTTAACAGTGTATTTGGATTACATGGCAAATTTTTGACTGGAGAAGGAGCTGCTGGGGAGGCTTCTGTGAGGAGATTCCAGAAGCTGAGCCCATATCAGATGGAGCAGTTCCAGCTGGCTCCAAGACAGACTCACCACTGGCCAAAGCTGAGTCAATGAGCAATACTGGTAGTACCTCTGTGATAACATATTTAAGAAAGGGTAAAATACACTGTGCAGCACCTGTGAGAGAGGAGTGAGAATATATGGGAGAAATAACTATGCAGACACCAAGGCTAGTGGAGAAGGAGGGGGAGAAGGTGCTCCAGCTGCCGGAGTAGGTTCCCTTGTAGACCATGGTGAAGACCATGATGATGCTGATTGTTCTTCTGCAGCCCACGAAGGACCCTATGCTGGACCAGGGGGATGTGCTCTCTACCCCTGTAGAGAGCCTGGGTCCTAGCAGGACCTGTGACCTCATGGAGAGAGAAGCCCATTCTGGAACAGGTTTGCTGGAAGGATGTGTGACCCTGTGGAGAACCCACACTGGAACAGTCTATTTCTGAAAGACTGCACTATGTGGAAAGGATTCTGGAGCAGTTCATGAATAACTGAAGCCCACAGGATGGACTCATGTAGGAGAAGTTCGTGAAGGACTGTATTCTGTGGGTGGGATCCCATGCTGGAGCAGAGGAAGAGCATGAGGAGGAAGGAGAAGCAGAGACAAAGCATTAAGAACTGATCGTGATTCCTATTCCCCATCCCCCTGTACTGTTTGGAGGGAGGACATGGAGAAATCAGGAGTAAAGCTGAACCTTGAAAGAAGGGAGGGGTGAGAGAAAGGTGGTTCAAATTTTTGTTATCTTTTCTCACTATCCTACTCTATTACAATTAATTGGAAATAAATTAAATTATTTTCCCCAAGTAAAGCCTGTTTCGCCCATGATGGCAATTGGTAAGTGATCTCTCTATCTCGACCCATAAGCTTTTCACCACATTTTCTCCCCCTGTCCTGCTGACAAGGGACAGTGATAAGAGTGGCTTGTTGGGAATATGGTGGCCAGCCAAGGTCAGCCCAGCACAAACAGACATCCAGGGATGATGCTTGTTCCAGTCTGAAGTGTAAGAAATTACAGATGGAATTATTTTTTTTTTTAAGAAGGAAGATACAATCATGATAATTCTACATAAAAGCAATCGTCAACAAAGAAAGATACTTGTTTCCATATAACTCTTCTCTTCCGGGGAGTATAGGTGCAGACCTGTCACTTCCCAGGAAATGCCCTAGTTCACAAGGTCTATCCTGTACTGGCTGGAGTGGGAGGAACACTCTTGACAGAAGGCTGCATTACAGTGCTTAGGGCTTGCAAATAGTGGGCTGGGTATCCCGGCCCTTGTCTTAAAGAATATGTTTTGGATCTTACATTTAATAGTGGCTGGAGAGAATAATGTAATCACATGAACAGACAACGCGGTGTGCAATATGGAGATTGTCCCAGAAAAAGAAAAGCTGTATCTCCTGCTTAGCATGTAAGTGCTGTAGGCCATTATAGAAGATGACCTGAAAGTCCTAGATCCCATGCATTGAAGGAACCTCAGAAACAGAAGTTATATTCCCTTTCTCCAAGTAAGTATGATGCTTTTCTGTGTGCAACTAACGGTCAATTTAACACCATTTTCTATAGGATATTATATATAGTGACAGCCTAAATATTTGCAGTAATATTTTGATTGGAAATTGAAATACCAAAAACTCACAAGTAATACAAACAAATCTTAGTATAGCTCATATACATCTGCAAGCAGAAGAAAGCAAGCTGTCTCATTGTTTGAACATCCTTCTACTGCTTTTCATTTTCTCTAAAGACTTTATCTGACAGAAATTAGCCATTTTTAGGCTCTTTATGCTATGACTACTTTTCCTTTAACCACTGTATTTTTTCCCAGCATTAACAATAGTTGTTATATAAGTAATTTAAATGCTGATAAACCTTTTCCTTTTCTTCTACAAATTTGATGTGTCAGTTTTCTCCTCAGAGCTGAAATACAGGGCTCTATGCAAGGTAGTTCTTTTGTTCAGTTAATCATCTACCTACCTTTCCATAAAGGATTCTATCCCACTTTCAACATCAATATTTCAAAAGTACATTTCACTATATTTTTTTCCCAGTTCTCGTTGGTTATCAGAGATTTTACTGAATAGCTGTAGTCAATGCCTTTGCAGACAAAAAGTTCAATTACTCTAGTCAATGCCATGAATCTAGATAATTTACAAAGATCCCACTTCCCAGTTCATTAAATTTCTTTTCAGCAGAACTCTGCCAAGTACTGTGTACATATATCAGCTACGATTTGCATGAATACCACATCTCCAGTAGGTTTTGGGAAAAAGAAACAAGACAAAGGGTAGTATATATGACCCTGACTGAAATACTGTATTTCTGGTTTATTATATATTCCTTATTTGGGTCTTGTTACAATTAAGCCAATCCAGTTCAAAAAAAGTTGAAATTATGATTTTTGTTTATTTTAATAATACCATTTTTCTTACTCCAGCTTTTGCATGGTGTCACGTTAGGAGTAAGTGTATGATGTTTGCCTGCCAGAGCCCCATGGGCTTGCACTGAAACAGTTTTGCAAAGTCAGCATTTGCCTGTTTCAGAGCCCTGCTAAGGATTTGCATGGAGACAGTTTAAGAATTAAACAATAGATAGGTTTGATTTATTAAAGTGACAGATACAATAGGTTTGGAATTGCTGTTGATAAATGCACTAACTGCAAAAGAAAATCAAGCTCAGGTTAATAAGTCCCAGGTAACATCTGACAAAGTTGGAGGCTTAAGCCTTTGTAATAGTACTAATACATAATAGTAATGCTAGGAAAAGATAAGGCGAACATTGAAGGTGCAAGTCTTACCAAGAAGGTGTCCCTGTCTTGGGTGGAGGAAAAGGAGTACAACCTGTTGATCATCTCTGCTAGACCTTCAGACTTCTGCCCACTGAGTGGTATTCCCCTCGTGATTTTCTATAACTTATTGATGTCTGTCCCTGCCTTCTAGGTGGCATCTAGCATGGTTTGGGTGGAGAGTTGAGTAACATAGTCATATATGTTTAGCATGTACACATGTATAGCCTTTAAGATCTGTATCAAAGCTACTTGCTTTTGCTGTTATAGCCAAAACAGGACCATCTTATCTTCACAAGACTCCCTCCTTCAGCACATCTCCACCCCCAGAGACAGCATAGGAATCTCACTGTTACAAACACCTTAACTTTTCTCCCATAGTGCACTAAATTAGCCTGCATTCCTGTCACAGCTGGGCTGCTATCCCACATATGGTTATATAGAAAGTAAGAACTGGATAGCAGTTCTCTCTTCATAGATTTTTTTCAAGCAGTTGAGACAATTAAGTCTGTAAATTCCAGTGCAAATGGGCTAGTTGGAAAGAAGTAATTTGGAGTACAATAGAGAAAAAAAAGAAAGGCGTTCCACAGAAAATGGAAAATAAATTACTGCTTCCTCTGGAAAAAAGAAAACAAGGAAAAAACCAAAACAACCATGATTCATAAGAACACTGGAATCATACTTTCTTCTAGAGTTATTCCTCAGGGGTACAGTTAACTTTAAGACTACACTTGACTTTGCAAACTTGCCAGAGGAAACTGTTGTAAAGGAGAGTTCTTCCTGCAGTAATCATGGTAATTTTATTCAGTTAAGTGTTTCAGTACAACACTTATTTCATCCACTCTCACTTGTAGATGTTTCTCCCCATCTCCTAATCCTTTCTTTCCTTTTGAAAACATTTACAGACTTTGCTCTAGAGGTTGGCAGAAACATCTACCAATAAATCAGAATTAATTTCGTGGTTTGCATACAGATACTTAGGAATTGTATGGCCAACTGCTCATATTTAGAATGTGTCACACACCATCCAATGTCTAATTGCACAACTGAATGCCTTGAATCCATGCCCAAAGACGTGTTTTCATATTCATAAAATAAAAATTGTGATATAGCATCACTCAGCTGATGTTTTGGAAAAGTATATCTACACTAACAACTCTCAGGAATCCAGATTCAGTATAAGGTTCTTAAACAATAATTCAAAAATTATTTAGAAGCTTAAAGGAGCATATGAAATCCAAAGTATCTGAGATTAAAATATAATCCACAGAAACCTAGAGAAAACATAAACTTTTTACTTGTGTACGTGAATTAACATCCCGCACTTCTGTAACATAGATTTTGAAACAGAAATCCTGCATTTAAAAACCTGGAATAATGAAATAAATCACAGAATCACAAAATGGTACGCGTTGGAAAAGACCTCTGGAGATCATCTAGTTCAACTGCCCTGCCAAAGCAGGTTCACCTGGAGCTGCACTGGAACATGTCCAGGCGAGTTTTGAAATTCTCCAGAGGAGACTCCACAACTTCTGTGGGCAACCATTTCCAGTGCTCTGTGACCCTCACAGTAAAGAAGTTTTTCCTGATGTTGAGGTGGAACTTCTTGTGTTCCTGTTTGTTCCTGTTGCCCCTTGACCTATCACTGGGCACCATTGAAAAGAGATTGGCCCCATCCTATTGACACCCACCCTGTAGGTATTTATAAGTATTGATAAGATCCCCTCTCTGTCTTCTTTCAGACTAAAAAGCCCCAGGTGTCTCAGCCTTTCCTCATAAGAGACATGTTCTAGTACGCTCATCATTTTTGTACCCTTCCGCTCGACCCTTTCAGTGCTTGCTTATCTCTTTTGAGCTGAGGATCCCAGAACTGGACACAGTACTTCAGATCTATCCTCACTAGGCAGAGTAGAGAGGGCGGAGGACCTCCCTCAACTTGCTGACCACACTCCGCTTAATGCACTCCAAGATGCCTTGGCTACAAGGGCACATTGCTGGCTCATGGTTAACTCCAGCCCTCTAGGACTCCCAGGTCCTTCTCCATGGAGCTGCTTTCCAGCAGGTCAACCCCCAACCTGTACTGGTACATGGGGTTATTCCTTTGTAGGTGCAGGAGTCTACACTTGCTCTTGTTGAACTTCATTAGGTTCCTCTCCCCCCAGCTCTCCAGTCTGTCCAGGTCACGCTGGATGGCAGCATGGCCTTCTGGTTTGTGAGCCACTCCTCCCAGTTTTGTCCTAGTACTCATCCCTGGAGAACGCCACTAGCTACAGGCCTCCAATCAGACTCTGCACCACTGACCACAAGCTTCTGATCTCTGCCGTTCAGCTGGTTCTCAATCCATAACTGTCCACTCATCTAACTAACACTTCCTAAGCTTACCTATGAGGATGTTATGGGAGACAGTATCAAAAGCCTTGCTGAAGTCAAGGTAGACAACATCCACTGCTCTCCTTTCATCTACCCAGCTGGTTATAGAAGGCTATCAGATTAGTTAAGCATGACACTGGCTTTCCTCCAGTCTTCAGGCACCTCTCCCGTTTTCCATGATCTTTCAAAAATGATGGAGAGTGGCATAGCAATGACTTCTGCCAGCTCCCTCAGCACTCGTGGGTACATCCTATTGAGGCCCATGGATTTGCAAGTGTTCAGTTTGCCTAAATGATCTCTAACCCAATCCTCACTGATCAGTGGAGAGCCTTTCTTCCTCCAGACTCTCTCTTGCCTCCAGGAACTGGGATTCCTTAGGGCTGGTCTCAGCAGTAAAGACTGAAGCAAAGAAGGTGTTTAGCAGCTCTGTCTTCTCTGTATCCTCTGTCACCGGGGCTCTGGCCTCATTCTGCAGTGGGCCAACATTTTCCCTGGTCTTCCTTTAACTACTGATGTTCTTGAAAAAGCCCTTCTTGTTCTCTTTTAGTTCCTTTGCCAGATTTAATTCCAAGAGGGAATTGCCTCCCTACATACCCTGACTATATTCCTATAATCCTCCTGAGTGACCAATCCCTCTTTCCACATACTGTAAACTTCTTTCTTACATTTGAGCTTTTCCAGCAGCTCCATGCTCATCCATGCAGGCCTCTTGTCTCCTCTACTTGATTTTTTACTCAAATGAGTACACTGATCTTCAGCTTGGAGGAAGCTTGAATATTAACCAGCTCTCTTGGGCTCCCCTACCTTCTGAAGTCCTAGCCCATGGGATTCCTCCAAGCAGGTCTTTAAAGAGGACAAAGCTGGCCCTTCTGAAGTCCAGGGTTGCAATCCTACTTATTGCCCTGCTTCTTTCTCGCATGATCCTGAACTCCACCATGTCATGATCACTGCAGCCAAGGCTGCCGCCA